>WNNJ02001921.1:0-5000 GCA_012934845.2 Pomphorhynchus laevis
CCGATTGAATGATTTGGTGAGGTCTGTGGATAGGTGTCACGGGGCTAACCACCCTGTTGATCTACCTAGAAGCTGCCCAAGCTTGAGCGTTTAGAGGAAGTAAAAGTCGTAACAAGGTTTCTGTAGGTGAACCTGCAGAAGGATCATTGACGCTGAAACCACCTGTATAGGTGGGAACAATCTTGACTGTTACTTCTGTTGTTAACTGATTGATCATGATGAATTCCACGTAAGGGTAAGGTGGAGTTCTAATTATTATTGTCATGTGAATATGACTTGCCTCGATTGTAAACTGTTGTTTACTGAAACTGAATTTGTGGCAATAATATAATGTTCTTGAGCTAGGCAAGAACTATCGTTTACTTGTTGATGGTAGCTAAAACAAGAAATGAACGTCGGTGTACAGTGAATCACTTGGCTCGCAAATCGAGGAAGAACGTTGCCATATGTGATAATTTCTGTGAACTGCAGGACACACGGAACAGATAGTTTTTGAACGCAAATGACAGCTGTGAGGTCAAACTCATAGCTACATCCGTTTGAGGTCGATTAATATGAATATATTAACAGTGTTAGTGATGACTACATATTAAATAACGCTGCTAACGATAAGTGCATAATGCAGGCGAGCAATTCTAATCAGTGACTATATATAGTAGAACATGCTAGCTGAACTGCACTATATCTTGAAACACGGACGATAACTCTGCGTAACTGGGTATTGATAATCATATGAGTGAAGTGTCGTCGTGATTGATCGATATTTGGCCTCAAATCGGGTGAGATAATCCGCTGAATTTAAGCATATTAATAAGCGGAAGAAAAGAAACCAACTGGGATTCTATTAGTAATGGCGAATGAACATAGAAAGGCCATCATCGAATTTTGATGCTGCTAGTATCAAAAAGTGTGATGTTGGTGTCGTTACCGTTCTAATGCTGTTGTGTAGTGTAAGTTTGATTGAACGCAACTTACCCAGAGAGGGTGAAAGGCCCGTGATACTACTAAAATGGCATTCTGGTGACGATGTTTGAGTAGAATTGCTTGAGAGTGCAGTTCGAAATTGTGTGGCAAACCCCATACAAGTCTAAGTATTGTTGCGAGACCGATAGCGAACAAGTACCATGAGGGAAAGTTGAAAAGTACTCTGAAAAGAGAGTTCACAAGTGCGTGAAACTGTACTCTGCAAAGCGAATGATTGAGTGATAGAAATGTTTATCATTCAAGTACTATGTGTTGTTGATTGAATGCATGTCAATGTGTTGATAGCATTGCACGCAGTACTGTAATTGATGATGTTTATGGTTGCTCGGTGATCTTGCGTTAGCGCGGTATCTTGTCGAACGGGATCTTCTCATGAAGTATCCTACAGCAATGTATCGTTATCTGTATCTCTGATGCAGTTGCTATCGTTACTTCATTGTTAGAAAACGCCTCGAACTATGTGCGCTGCTTATATGTGCGGTTCACATACGTGAATTTGTACAGTGACTGTTTGTACGTTTGAAGGTTCATAGAGAGCAACACGATTTGCTAAGAATCATTCGAACCGTCTTGAAACACGGACTAAGGAGTTCAACTCGAACGCAAGTCGTTTTCTGAAACGAAATTTAAAGGCAAAGTGAAAACAACTCTATATGAGATGCGAACAAATGCGTGAGCGCTGATGATAAGCACAAGTGATGAGTGGCACAGATGTAATTGCTGCCTACTGCACCTGAGCGTTCAGGTTGAGACCCGAAAGATGGTGAACTATGCCTGAGTAGAATGAAGCCAGGGGAAACTCTGGTGGAGGTTCGTAGCGGTTTTGACGTGCAAATCAATCGCCAAACTTGGGTATAGGGGCGAAAGACTAATCGAACCATCTAGTTGCTGGTTCCCTCCGAAGTTTCCCTCAGGAAAGCTGGTGCGCATATTAGTTTTACCTGGTAAAGCTAATGATTGGAGGAATCGGAGCTGTAATAACTTTGACCTACTCTCAAACTTAAAACGGGTAAGAACTCTCTTGCTGCTTAATTGAGCAGGGAGTATGAATAGAGTGCGCCAAGTGGGCCATTTTTGGTAAGCAGAACTGGCGCTGTGGGATGAACTGAACGTTGAGCTAAGGTGCCAGATACGTTTCTCATGAGATGCCATAAAAGGTGTTGGTTGATATTGACAGCAGGACGGTGGCCATGGAAGCTGGCATCTGCTAAGGAGTGTGTAACAACTCACCTGCCGAATCAACTAGCCCTGAAAATGGATGGCGCTGTAGACATGAACCTATGCTTAACCGTTGATATTGTGTCTGGTATATTCAGAATTGAAAAGTGATCAACGTGTAGGAGGGCGAAGACGTTAGCATTGAAGCGTGGAGTGTAAGCTCCCGTGAAGCTGGCGCTTGTGCAGATCTTAGTGGCAGTAGCGAGTATTCAAATGAGAACTTTGAAGACTGAAGTGGAGAAGGGTTCCATGTGAACATTAATTGAACATGGTTCAGCCGATCCTAAGAGTATGTGAAATTCAGTGATTAGTGTGGAGCTTTCAGCTCACGCAATCGAAAGGGAATCGGGTTAATCTTCCCGAGCCAGGATGCGGATTATGTCATGTTTCTTTGAAATGTGGCAAAAACGGTAACGTTGACAAACCCAGAGACGCCATGCGATGTTCGGGGAAGAGTTCTCTCTTCTTTGTTAGGTAACATATCCCTGGAAACGAGTTATTCGGAGACAGGGACTAATTGCCGTATTGCGACGCGATTACTGCGTAGCACCGTGCACATCGTGTGGTTCATAAAAATCTGGGGGCGTGATATTAGTCTCGTTCCTGATCGTACCTAATTCCGCAGCAGGTCTCCAAGGTATATAGCCTCTAGTTGATGGGGTAAAGTAGGCAAGGGAAGTCGGCAAGATAGATCCGTAACTTTGGAAAAAGGATTGGCTCTGAGGACTGAGTTGATCGGGCTGTCGCAAGAGGGAGGCGGTAGCATTTGGGGACTGATCGATGGCGTTGCCGCAAGGTAGCGTTCTGAGGTCGGACCCCGATGCCTTCTGTCCTTTCGACGGCTTCAGCTTTTCGGTGCATGGTACTTTGTGCTGTGTACAGTAATCGGTTAGCGTCGAACAGTCAAACCAGAACTGGTACGGACAAGGGGAATCTAACTGTTTAATTAAAACAGAGCATTGCGATAGCCGTCACCGGTGTTGACGCAATGTGATTTCTGCCCAGTGCTCAGAAGGTTAACGTGGCGAAATCTAAACAAGCGCGGGTAAACGGCGGAAGTAACTATGACTTTCTCGAGGGAGACCACCTTGACGTGGTGAGAAAGCTTGTGTGCCATGATGATTGTGTTAGCTAGATCAACGCCACGCTTACACAATCCGGTTGCTAAGCAGTGCGGCAGGTCCAACCATGTTGAGTAGGTAGCACATGAGTGGCCAGACTAAGTGTCTCTATTCTTCAGGATGGGCAGCAGCGTCTTGGAGAATTACTCACTGCGAGAAAATCAATGCAATGGACAACTATGACAACGATATCATTGCATCCGAGGAGGGAAGTCAGTCATCAATAGCTGTAAATCCGACCGAAAATGACGATACGCACCTCAACCCGCAAGGAAGGTGCGAACCAGAAGATGGCGGCTCTTTACTTCTGGCGGTGGCTGATGAAACTCCTCAATCTCAAGCAACGATGGCGACTGACGGCAGTACACCGTGGGTATCCGACTACCAACAAAGAAATTTGTCACATGAAACAGTTCAGCAAAGCGATAATTCTAGAAATACGTCTGTCAATATTGCCTTTGGCGCTAAGGGTACAGAATTTGTATGCCCAGCATGCAGCGTGGTAATCACCGGTAATGCCCGCTGTCGAAAAATTGAGGATCATGTGGAGAGTGAGCATGCTAAGCATGTCATGTACCGTTGCGCTCTATGCAACGAGTTTGAGAGCGAAAACTCACGATCCATAAACGCTCATTTTTCACGATGCAAAAATAGCGCAAAAAGTTTGTCTGTAAGCCCAGATAGCAACGTATCTGGCGAAGTCATTGGCAAGATGGCTATTGTGGCCAGGGTTGAAAATAACCTTGTGATGCCCTACCCTACTGAAGGACCTTTTGAATGCATGTACTGTGAACGTGCATTCATGAGTAGATACAACTACTCCAAAATGAGCTCTCACCTCACTGAAGAGCACAATGTCGAGGTCATACAGTATGAGTGTAGCAAATGCAGTAGCTTTAGAAGCCAAAGGCTTGATAGTATGAGAAGGCATGCAAAAACTTGTATCGAGAATGTGCTACTATCAAGACCTGACTACCCCTCTGCAGACACCTCGGCAACCGATGAAGACGTCGAGGTTGAGTGCGAAAGCGATCGAGCAGATGATGCTCACGTATTGCAAGAGCACTATCAAGTGCAAGTACAAAGGGGTGCAGACAACACTCCGACAGCACCGACTGAACTTTCAATTAGACCTTTGTGTCCGACGTATGATACAGCGCCTAGGAATGATGAATGCAGGATTACAGTAGCAGCAACTGTAAATGACGACGCATCCTGCGTATCATACGAAAGTACTGCTGAAGTTAATGATGCTACGGAGACGTGCGTGACATTAGATACAACGTACGAGTCGATATGTCCATCAAGACCACGCAGATCTATTAGATGGGCAGACAACGAGGAAGACACAACGAGGATCGATCGGCCGTTCAAATACAGCTCAGTTCAAGCAATAGAGGAACTCGAGCAAGCAATCAACGAGGAACGAGCACATCCAAGGTTTGTGGGCTTCTTAAATAGCATCAAAAGCGCAGCGATGGAATGGGACGATGTTCCGAGCAATCGGAACATTGATGATATGGTCACGGCATACACCTTGTACTTAACTAAGTACTCAAGAGCCAGAGTGATCAACCCATCCCGTCGCCTTCAGCAGTTAGGACTCGGTATAGTCCCCCTTAAGAAAGGTGCAGATCAAATATTCAGAAGTATTGCGCAACTGATTTTCTCTAACCC
>WNNJ02001921.1:10000-17500 GCA_012934845.2 Pomphorhynchus laevis
GTGGTGTTGGTGGTGTTGGTGGTGTTGGTGGTGTTGGTGGTGTTGGTGGTGTTGGTGGTGTTGGTGGTGTTGGTGGTGTTGGTGGTGTTGGTGGTGTTGGTGGTGTTGGTGGTGTTGGTGGTGTTGGTGGTGTTGGTGGTGTTGGTGGTGTTGGTGGTGTTGGTGGTGTTGGTGGTGTTGGTGGTGTTGGTGGTGTTGGTAATATAATATAATATAATTTGATATAATCTAATATAATTTGATACAATCTAATATAATTTGATATAATCTAATATAATTTGAGTATATCAAATATCCTTTTAACCCTTTCCACATACCCGATAAACAAATATTCGCCGTATTTAAAGTTTCCGTTTAGAACTATATTACAGGTTTTTTTACCCATATTAATATTGTGAACTTCGGTATATATTACAGCCGTTACTGATTCCATATACCCCTTCACAAGTATATTACAATTCGATATAATCATAGTATTATATTACTATATTCTACCCGTCAATCATTTAAATTATTTCCTTATTTGAACATTGGCATAGTCGAATCATTATTGTTAAATGTATTATGCTCATCAATACATTTCTAACTAACCCCTTTTACCCCCCTTTCCCGATAAACAAATATTCGCATTATTCAATGGTTTTCCTTAGAATATACTGCATGTTTTAAATATTTGACCTGAATTTATATTATTTACTACATTTTGTATTACTGCTTGTACTTACCACATATTCCCCCTCCCGATATATATTAATTTGATCTAATCAGTTTTTATTAATATTCTATCCTTTATCAATATTTGAACATTGGCCCAGTCGAATCAATATTATTAAATTTATTATGCTCATCAATACATTTCTAACTAACCCCTTTTACCCCCCTTTCCCGATAAACAAATATTCGCATTATTCAATGGTTTTCCTTAGAATATACTGCATGTTTTAAATATTTGACCTGAATTTATATTATTTACTACATTTTGTATTACTGCTTGTACTTACCACATATTCCCCCTCCCGATATATATTAATTTGATCTAATCAGTTTTTATTAATATTCTATCCTTTATCAATATTTGAACATTGGCCCAGTCGAATCAATATTATTAAATTTATTATGAACAACAATTCATTACCTACTAACCCCTTTACCCCCCGTCCCCGATAAACAAATATTCGCATTATTCAATGGTTTTCCTTAGAATATACTGCATGTTTTAAATATTTGACCTGAATTTATATTATTTACTACATTTTGTATTACTGCTTGTACTTACCACATATTCCCCCTCCCGATATATATTAATTTGATCTAATCAGTTTTTATTAATATTCTATCCTTTATCAATATTTGAACATTGGCCCAGTCGAATCAATATTATTAAATTTATTATGAACAACAATTCATTACCTACTAACCCCTTTACCCCCCGTCCCCGATAAACAAATATTCGCATTATTCAATGGTTTTCCTTAGAATATACTGCATGTTTTAAATATTTGACCTGAATTTATATTATTTACTACATTTTGTATTACTGCTTGTACTTACCACATATTCCCCCTCCCGATATATATTAATTTGATCTAATCAGTTTTTATTAATATTCTATCCTTTATCAATATTTGAACATTGGCCCAGTCGAATCAATATTATTAAATTTATTATGCTCATCAATACATTTCTAACTAACCCCTTTTACCCCCCTTTCCCGATAAACAAATATTCGCATTATTCAATGGTTTTCCTTAGAATATACTGCATGTTTTAAATATTTGACCTGAATTTATATTATTTACTACATTTTGTATTACTGCTTGTACTTACCACATATTCCCCCTCCCGATATATATTAATTTGATCTAATCAGTTTTTATTAATATTCTATCCTTTATCAATATTTGAACATTGGCCCAGTCGAATCAATATTATTAAATTTATTATGAACAACAATTCATTACCTACTAACCCCTTTACCCCCCGTCCCCGATAAACAAATATTCGCATTATTCAATGGTTTTCCTTAGAATATACTGCATGTTTTAAATATTTGACCTGAATTTATATTATTTACTACATTTTGTATTACTGCTTGTACTTACCACATATTCCCCCTCCCGATATATATTAATTTGATCTAATCAGTTTTTATTAATATTCTACCCTTTATCAATATTTGAACATTGGCCCAGTCGAATCAATATTATTAAATTTATTATGAACAACAATTCATTACCTACTAACCCCTTTACCCCCCGTCCCCGATAAACAAATATTCGATGTATTCAAAGGTTTACCTTAGAATATACTGCATGTTTTAAATATTTGACCTGATTTTATATTATTTACTACATTTTGTATTACTGCTTGTACTTACCACATATTCCCCCTCCCGATATATATTAATTTGATATAATCAGTTTTCATTAATATTTTACCCGTCAATCATTTTCACTTTATCCAAATTT
This sequence comes from Pomphorhynchus laevis, assembly GCA_012934845.2. Classification (NCBI taxonomy): domain Eukaryota; kingdom Metazoa; phylum Acanthocephala; class Palaeacanthocephala; order Echinorhynchida; family Pomphorhynchidae; genus Pomphorhynchus; species Pomphorhynchus laevis. The sequence continues at coordinate 12,469 of WNNJ02001921.1, forward strand.
AAACAATATTATTCATATTTGAACAATCATTTACACTTTATCTATATTTGAACAATATTATCCATATTTGAACAATGGTCCAGTCGAATCAATATTATGAAATATAAGATGAACTACAATACATCATGTACTAAGCCCTTTTACCCCCTCATATTTGATATAAAAATGTTCACAGTATTCAAAGGGATCCCTTATAATTATACTACTGGTTAATCACATACTTTTTCTAAATTTTTACTGAAATTAATGTTTTGAACTACGCTATTTATTACGGTTTTTACTAACCCATTATTCCCCCTTCACGTTGATGCCCGATTATCTTACCTCTGTGTAGTTCCATTTACATTATTAAACTCTATACCTTCTTTAATACCGCACTATTATGTATATTTTAATATACGTTATAGTTTGTCGTACTATAATGTATAGTGCGTTGTACTATTATGTTTAGTGCGTTGTACTATAATGTGTACTATACCTTGAAAAGACGAAATGTAGAATATCAAAATTATCATACTTTATAAACACTATTCTACTTACAAATTATGTTCATTTCGTAAATATCCGAACGGTAACTATGTAGATCGAGTCTTAATTTGATTATTATTTTAGTCGAATAATATTATGTTAATAAATAGCTTTTTCCAAGAATGAAATCTCTCTTTTGTTCAATTGTTAATTTGAAATATTTGATGAATATCTATAGATGAAAATATTGCTTATTCGTTAGATTAATATTATTGATTTATATATTCACCGAACCGATGGATGGAAAATATTAAACATAAGATTGTTGTAACCGTCTATAAATCTATTCCTATACTAAAAAATAATTACATTTATTAAATATTAATTAACACTTTTAAAATTATATTCATATGTTTAAAAAATTTATTCGTATATCAAATATTAACTAACGCCATGGAAAATTTTAATTTGCAGTCATAATATTATGTTAAACCTACTCTTAACTTAGATCATATTTGTTTTTGCAAAATTAGTGAAAAGACGATTTGCAGTGTAAATGATATTGCTTTCTATTTATGAGAGCTAATATTTAAATTTTGCATTTTAAAATAAATTGAGAATCGATGAACTAACGTAATATATGAAATTATGTGAGAAACGACATTGCATACGTGATTGCATTTTATAACACACATTGAACATTCAGCGTACACTGTATTTTTTATATTTACGTCTAAATAATATAAATTAGCAAAACATTTCAACAGTAAACATCTTTTGCAAAATTAGTGAAAAGACGAATTGTAGACTAACAAAATTGGTAAATTTAGTGAAAAGACGAATTGTAACATTTCAGCAAAGTTGAGAGTGCGCAGTGTGTGCTCTCAAGTGATAGTGTTGCAATGCACTGGTTGGCTAGCAATACATAAGTGGTTAATGATGTTGAGGAATCAATGTCTAATGAAATGCGGTGCATACGGGTAAATATTGCATCTAGTCATGGCGACTAATAATGCAAGAGGTGTCAGTTATGTGACAGTGATTACTGTTACATAGAAAAGTGTACAAAGGCAGTTGTATACTATAGCGATGTTGATTAATCAACATATAACGATAGCGGTGCATAAACATAGTGCGTTTAATCAATGATTAAGGGTACACATAAACGGTGAATAAACGTTGGGCAGATTGGAACACGTTGATAATTTAGCAAATACTACTTTTTGCTGTTGTACGGGGAGCAACAATGAGAGGATTACCTATCAATTGAACGTGATGGGTTCATGAAGTGGTATTATTGAATTGTATGTAGCAACACCTAGTGTGTTGTGTCTAGCATGATGAAAAATAATCCTGTGATACGGGATTAAATGTCTATACCTGGTTGATCGTGCCAGTAATTATACGCTTGTCTCAAAGATTAAGCCATGCATGTGTAAGTGCATACCAGATATGGTGAAAACCGCGAATGGCTCATTACATCAGTCGTAGTTTATGGGACAATATGACAGGTGGATAACTGTGGAAAATCTAGAGCTAATACATGCACAAAAGTCCTGACGCAAGAAAGGACGCATTTATCAGATCAAAGCCAACGTTTTCGCAAGAAAACAAAATTGTGACGACTCTGGGTAAATTTTCGGATTGCCCCGCCTAGAGCGGGCGACGTTGATTGCAAGTGTCTGACCTATCAACTTTTGATGGCAGTCGATATTACTGCCATGGTTGTAACGGGTAACGGGGAATCAGGGTTCGATTCCGGAGAGAGAGCATGAGAAACGGCTGTCACATCCAAGGAAGGCAGCAGGCGCGCAAATTACCCAATCCCCGATCGGGGAGGTAGTGACGAGAAGTAGCGATGCCGCAATCTTTTGATTCGGCAATTGAAATGAGAACAATGAAAGAATTTTATCGAGAATCTATTGGAGGGCAAGTTCTGGTGCCAGCAGCCGCGGTAATTCCAGCTCGAAAAGCGTATGTTAAAGTTGCTGCGGTTAAAACGCTCGTCGTTGGACATCAGGAAATGGTCCGTGGACGGCCTAGAGTCGCTACCACGGATTCACTCCTTTTTATGCCAGTTCATCGTTGATGCACTTTAGTGTGTGTCGCGGTAGAAGGTCAATGTCACTTTGAGAAAATTAGTGTGCTCAACGCAGGCTTTATGCTTGTATAATGCTGCATGGGATGACGGAATAGGGCCTCGGTTCCGTTTCGTTGGTTTACGAAAGCAGAGGTCATGATTAATCGGGACAGACGGGGGCATTCGTATTGCGGTGCTAGAAGTGAAATTCTGTGACCATCGCAAGACGGACAACTGCGAAAGCATTTGCCAAGAATGTTTTCATTAATCAAGAACGAAAGTTAGAGGATCGAAGACGATTAGATACCGTCCTAGTTCTAACTGTAAACTATGCCGACTGGGGATTCGCCAGTGCAATTTAGCTTGGCGAGCACCCTCCGGGAAACCAAAGTGATTGGGTTCCGGGGGGAGTATGGTTGCAAAATCGAAACTTAAAGGAATTGACGGAGGGGCACACCAGAAGTGGAGCCTGCGGCTTAATTTGACTCAACGCGCGAAAGCTTACCCGGTCCGAACACCGTGAGGATTGACAGGTTGAAAGCTCTTTCTTGATCCGGTGGGTAGCGGTGCATGGCCGTTCGTAGTTGGTGAAGTGATTTGTCTGGTTTATTCCGATAACGAACGAGACTCTAGCCTACTAATTAGCGTAGCGATTGTTCGTCGTTACAATGCTTCTTAGAGGGACAGGTGTTGCTTAAGCACACGAAGTAGAGCAATAACAGGTCTGTGATGCCCTCAGATGTTCGAGGCTGCACGCGCGCTACAATGGAGGGCACAAAGCGCACTACGCATGTCGGAAGATATGCGGAATCGTAAATAGCCTTCGTGACTGGGATCGGAGATTGAAATTATTCTTCGTGAACGAGGAATTCCTAGTAAGCGCGAGTCATTATCTCGCGTTGATTAAGTCCCTGCCCTTTGTACACACCGCCCGTCGCTACTACCGATTGAATGATTTGGTGAGGTCTGTGGATAGGTGTCACGGGGCTAACCACCCTGTTGATCTACCTAGAAGCTGCCCAAGCTTGAGCGTTTAGAGGAAGTAAAAGTCGTAACAAGGTTTCTGTAGGTGAACCTGCAGAAGGATCATTGACGCTGAAACCACCTGTATAGGTGGGAACAATCTTGACTGTTACTTCTGTTGTTAACTGATTGATCATGATGAATTCCACGTAAGGGTAAGGTGGAGTTCTAATTATTATTGTCATGTGAATATGACTTGCCTCGATTGTAAACTGTTGTTTACTGAAACTGAATTTGTGGCAATAATATAATGTTCTTGAGCTAGGCAAGAACTATCGTTTACTTGTTGATGGTAGCTAAAACAAGAAATGAACGTCGGTGTACAGTGAATCACTTGGCTCGCAAATCGAGGAAGAACGTTGCCATATGTGATAATTTCTGTGAACTGCAGGACACACGGAACAGATAGTTTTTGAACGCAAATGACAGCTGTGAGGTCAAACTCATAGCTACATCCGTTTGAGGTCGATTAATATGAATATATTAACAGTGTTAGTGATGACTACATATTAAATAACGCTGCTAACGATAAGTGCATAATGCAGGCGAGCAATTCTAATCAGTGACTATATATAGTAGAACATGCTAGCTGAACTGCACTATATCTTGAAACACGGACGATAACTCTGCGTAACTGGGTATTGATAATCATATGAGTGAAGTGTCGTCGTGATTGATCGATATTTGGCCTCAAATCGGGTGAGATAATCCGCTGAATTTAAGCATATTAATAAGCGGAAGAAAAGAAACCAACTGGGATTCTATTAGTAATGGCGAATGAACATAGAAAGGCCATCATCGAATTTTGATGCTGCTAGTATCAAAAAGTGTGATGTTGGTGTCGTTACCGTTCTAATGCTGTTGTGTAGTGTAAGTTTGATTGAACGCAACTTACCCAGAGAGGGTGAAAGGCCCGTGATACTACTAAAATGGCATTCTGGTGACGATGTTTGAGTAGAATTGCTTGAGAGTGCAGTTCGAAATTGTGTGGCAAACCCCATACAAGTCTAAGTATTGTTGCGAGACCGATAGCGAACAAGTACCATGAGGGAAAGTTGAAAAGTACTCTGAAAAGAGAGTTCACAAGTGCGTGAAACTGTACTCTGCAAAGCGAATGATTGAGTGATAGAAATGTTTATCATTCAAGTACTATGTGTTGTTGATTGAATGCATGTCAATGTGTTGATAGCATTGCACGCAGTACTGTAATTGATGATGTTTATGGTTGCTCGGTGATCTTGCGTTAGCGCGGTATCTTGTCGAACGGGATCTTCTCATGAAGTATCCTACAGCAATGTATCGTTATCTGTATCTCTGATGCAGTTGCTATCGTTACTTCATTGTTAGAAAACGCCTCGAACTATGTGCGCTGCTTATATGTGCGGTTCACATACGTGAATTTGTACAGTGACTGTTTGTACGTTTGAAGGTTCATAGAGAGCAACACGATTTGCTAAGAAT
>WNNJ02001922.1:0-160205 GCA_012934845.2 Pomphorhynchus laevis
TATATTATATATATTATATATATATTATATATATATATATATATATATATATATATATATATATATATATATATATATATATATATATATATATATATATATATATATATATATATATATATATATATATATATATATATATATATATCAATGTTAAGTTCTTGTTTATAAATGCATTGGTTACAAATACGCTATAACATCTACCTGCAACTTCGCAATACCTGCTTTAAATATTCCTTGTACTAAAGATTACCACATTAAATATACCCGACAGTTATTTGAGTTATCAACCACCATCAACTTCACATATGAACAAGCACAAATAATCACAATGATGTTGTTGCTATGATATCATCTCTTGGTCCTTCTCTAGCCGATGTATTTATTATGAACTTCAAAGACTCCGACTCCTTAACTACTGATTAAACCATTGAAGTTGTTCCAGCATATTGACGATATGTTCATCATTTGGCCGGATAACAAAACATCAGAAGAAACACTACTTGAACACATAAATAACATTCATCCAAGAATTGAAGTTTAGTGTTTAAATCCTTTGTGCTAATACATCAGCACGCAATTATTCTTGTATTTGATTTCATAATGTGAAAATACTGCACTTTAAAACAACTATAACTGATTAAGATACATTACCAGGGTCAAAAAATCCCTGAATCGAAAAATCGTTGTATTTTATATGACTTTCGGCACTTTATTATATATGACTTTCGGCACTGTTATTTTATATAACGTTCTATATACAGTTTATGAATATTTTCAGTTTGACGCTCGTTTATTGTACATTTTCATGTGCTCTTTCGAATGGCGTATAAAGTTTCCGGGATAAATGCGTTTGTGGCTAAAAATTTTAATATTTAAATTTTTTCATAAAATTTAAAATTTAATTTTTTTCAAGGCTCTATAAACTCAAAACTTCATTTTTATAAAATATATCAATAACCTTTGTAGTTGTAATCATTTAAAAATATTTCAACAAAGGATTTAAAAAATATTTAAATTTTGTTTTTTTCTTAAAATTAAAGATTTTATTTCAAAATATCTCGAAAAATACCAATACTACCCTATTATTTTTATCGTGCCATTCTAATCGCTACGTCTACTATGGCTTATATTTTAAATATGTAGTTATTTGTATATTGCTTTAAAAAGTTATTCTAAATTAATTGCAAATATTTATTATTTTTTAAATTTTGATCGATCAATCGATTGTTGTTGTAAAAAATTTGATGCTATTATTGGAATAACTGCATAATTTTAGATGTCTTATACTATTAATTTAGAGTGGATATTGCGAAACGTTTATTTTCACTTTGATGGACTTTGTCCAAATTACGCAAAAAGCCTGTTTATTGTACATTTTCATGTGCTCTTTAGAATGGCGTATTATTTTTTGAGAAATTCGTTTGGGTTAATAATTTTAAATTTAAATTTGTCTTTGGAAAGGTATTTTGGTGTGCAAACCTAGAAGGGTACATATTTGAACACCGAACTGTAAATTATTCCGTTGAGTTTGTTAGCTCAGAAAGAATTCATGCTCAGAAAATTAAGTCCACATGAAACCAGCTGAAATCAGCTGGTTTGATTAAATCAGCTGGTTTGATTATTATTACGCTCAATGATCGATTCATATTTAGCCAAATTCATTTGGCACAGACGTCATCGGGATGACAATAAATTGGAGTCCATATTCAAGTGTCTAAGAAAATTTTAGCCAATAATTTTACTTATTCGGTAAATATTTGCAACCATTGTGCCTAATTAAAAAGTTGTAAGTAAAACGTTTTTTGAATCTGTTAGTTTAATTTCGAAATAACATACTAATCCATTGATCAGAAGAAAATAATAACAATCCTATTGGATGCAACGCATTGTTTAAGCACATATTTTCATTTCCTCCCCTCCGCTTGATGTCAATGATCATCAACAATGTGGGATCTCATTCACTATTCCAGTAAATAAGACACAACTGTTAAGGTTCACCGACATCAAGCGGATGGGAGGAAAGGGGATATAAAACGAATAATGAAAATCACTTAGGACAAATTTACAACAGAAGATCAGTTGCAACAAAATGGATTTAATATATTATTTGGGATCGATTGTTCGGCCAAAATTAAAATATGCTCAAAAATATGCATATTTATTATTATTGGTTACAAGTTACTAGCCGCAAATGGCTGTTTCATCTGTTCACAAATTTTTTTTTTCAAAACATTAAATATCAAAATAGATCCATGCATATAAACCGGAATTGACAATCCACTTGAACAGCAGCTTTTTGAAGTTGCTATAGCTAGCAGCACTGACAAGGTCCTCAGGTAACAAATTCTAAATATTCAATGAGCGGTGGGAAAGCCTACTCATACCTGACTTTACCAGGTACGAATTTAAACAGCGCGAGAGAGTGACCTCTGCGAGTCGATTTGCGTAATTGTATACAAAATGATGAGAAGCCTTCCGTTCCATGAACCAAGATCCACATCACTGTGAGGTCTAAATATAGTAGCCTTTGAGTCGTTGAAGGCATTTTCAAACAAGCTAAACGCTCAGCGTAAGAATAATGTGAGCCAATACAAAGTTTGCTTCCTTTACCAAGAATAAACTCAATTTTCGTCATTTCAGCTTTGGTGGATAGGAAAGTTGTGTGATGCAGTATTCCACGTGCGGGCGGACTAAGGCGTTATATAAATGCTTGAATAGTTTCGGCTTAAGCTTAGCAAATGCATTCTTTATACAATACAGAGACTTCATTGATTTACCATGGATTTAATCGGTATTCGGTCGAGTCTTGAGATCGTTATTCAAAATGATTCCAAGGTATCTGTGCTCAGATATGATGTGAAGCTTCTAACATCCTAAATTAAATTCACGATCAGGTTTACTGTTGCCAAGCTTCATATGTACACATTTGTCTACATTCATGGTCATACCGGTAGCAGTACTCCAGTTATATATTGTGTGAAGATCGTACTGTATGCGCTGGCCCTGTGGGTCGAAAATTCTATCGCACCAGACTTTCACATCGTCAGCAAATGCCAAGCAGGGTTTATTTATGCGTAGGAGCAGATTGTTTAGAAATATAATGAATAGCAAGGGACTAAGGACTGTACCTTGTAGAACGCCACAATTAACATGCCTAGCAGAATATAGGCTACTGCCAACCCTCACTCGAAATGATCTGTTGCAAAGGAAATTACGAATCCGATTGTGTAATGTTTTAGAAACATCGTAGTGAGCTAACAAGCTGATCCGGCTCTCATGTGGGACCCGGTCGAAGCTTTTCGAGAGATCAATAAAGATTATATCGACCGAGCTGCCAACACTCAACGATTGGGTCCATATTTCGCACGCAATAATTAAGTTCGTCAAACACGAATGACCGTGACGAAAACCGTGCTGGGCGGACGAGAGTATACCAAGGGAGATGAGATGTTCCGAGATTCTTCTGTAGATAATACGTTTAAGGACTTTACATATCAAAGAGGTCAAGCTTATTGGCCTGTAATCACTACATGATGATGCAATAAATTTTTTGGGAATAGTAACAACAATCGCAGTTTTCCATTCTTCTGGTACACTTCCAGTGGCCAAACTCTTATCAAAAATCTCCGCAAGAAGAGGGGCCAAGTAGCTCGACAATACTTTGAGCAGGAATGGTGAAATGTCGTTGGGGTCAGCGGCACTTAAGCGGCGAACATTGGTAAGATTCTCTTGACTTTCAGAAGCGCATATTGGCCGGAAATCAGAATGCTCAGGAATATGGCTGCCCCTACCATTTCAAGTGAGAAGTAAAATGTGATAATGCAATTCTTTTTGCGTAATTTTGACGAAGTGCGTCAAATTGAAAAGATCCCAGTTAATTATTATAGATACATCGACTAGGTAAGCACGTTGCTTGTGAAGTCGGAAACAGGAAAAAATAAATAAAATGTGTAAAAACAGAAAATCAGTTAATTAAGCAACGAGTATGCTTTAAATCTGAATATTTTAGCTACCAGTTTATAAATCTTGCAGCCTAGAATGTCAATAGTTGATAATATTGCAGTTAATTAATTTGCACTGATGAATTATGTAATTTTGTAGCTAACGAATTTGAACTTATGAGTATAGTCCAGGCACTGCCGTTTAAGTATGCATAAATCACTTATCTTCTGTCAACATTCCGCAGTTTACAAATGAGCATCAATTAAGTATATCTAGAAGTTCTTCGAATTTACTTCAAGAGTTCGGATTTTGAACCGAAGCAAATATCGTGATAATTCACTCCATAATTGTTTATCTGACAAAATATTTTTCACTAAATACCAACTATGGGTTTCATCAAATAAATATATATGTTTTCCCATTATTGCTATTAGCCGTGTATTCTATCCGATTAACAAGAAACAGGAAATACAGTTAAAATAATAGCAAAACTTAACCAACGCGAATTTGGTATATTTACAACTGCATCGTGAATTACAAAGGCTCTATGCCCATTTAGAAATACATCCATCATGGTATGTATTTTAGATTTTTAAATATCCTGAAACAATCAGGTATAGTTGAACGACAACAAAAAAATATTTGGATATTTAGCTAGAAACTACTAGCATCTTCAGAAATTAATATAAAATTGGAAAAAGTCACATAAATAAAGTTTCTTGTCGTTTGTGCATTGACATGGAATCAAAATCGTTGCCTACACTTGCTCATGTAGCATTTTCTTTTGTAGGAATCGCAGCAAACAAAAACACAACAATGAAACAAAAAATGTTCAACAAAAGTACAAAAGTATAAAAGAACAACATAAACAAAATCCATCCACATCCGCATCAAACTCCACTTTCCTTTCGCCATTTTTCGACTCATCGATGTCGGCTCACAATGCTCATCAATCTCCATTTCTAAGACGGCACTCGCCACACCTCTATATCTCTGCGTTCCCGTCATTACCTCTTAATATATATTTCCAATTACTTCAACAGTTAAGGTCTTCGATATTTCCTCGTCGCCGCCCCTTTGCCTGAAATTAGCTCCCTCTCCACGTCCGCCACGCTAACTCATTTATCACATTTGAATACCTTTTCAGTTCCCACCTTTACTACACATGATTTAGATTTTTTTTTGGTAGTAATGGAATCGTGCACCGGCACTCATTTGCCACGTACAAATTAATTATTTTTTTAAAGAAAAAAGATAACACAAAAAATTTAAAAAAATAAAGAAATAAAATACCAAAACATTTTAAACAATAAATTGCAAACATAGAAACCACTAGAGACTACTGGATATGCTAGTAGTTACTAGCAAAATATAAAAATAATTTTTGTTGTCGTTCAACTATACCTGGTTGTTCCTGGATATTTAGAAAGTTTGTTTTGCTTTTTAAAGATTGTAGTGTCGAGATGAATAGTCCGATCGACTGATCGTCGACCTGCCAAAATAAAGTACGTTTTATATTTCGACGAATGTGTTTATAGTTTGTTTTATGGTACCAAAATACGAATAATTTATTATTTTAAATGTGGTTAATTTCCTTTACTTTATATTAATATATTTTCCACATATATTCGTATTCTTTAGATGCCTATTGGAGTTCATGGTCGTCGTATGCTATTTCCTTATTCCAATTTAGGTAGATGTTATTTACTCCCATGGTATCATCTGTACAAAACACAGTTGCCTTTTCGAATAATTAGCAGACTTGCACTGTTATTTGCTACTGCAGAGCTAGCGATCGAATTATCTGGACACAGTGACTGGCTGATGTATACCCCATATAATGCTATACATCACAAAATTAACGAAGAACAAATTAATCAACGACATCTATCACGGTATCAGCCGATAAATGACAGCAATGCATAGAGATATCAGCAACCAATTCTGTTTATCAAACGATTAGTTTTTTAAGATTTTTAAAAGTAAAAATCATAACTTCTAATTCTCGAATACTAAAAATATCTTATGTTACATTGATGCTGTTACGTTATTCATTCTCTCTATATATATTTTAAATAATTTAAGCTTAAAATAAATAATTAATTAAATAATTAATAAATAATTTCAATAATTAATTGATATAATTAATATAACATCTATAATCACATGTAGATTGTAGATTGTGAAACTACCTTCACTTGTTGAGGTATTATTAAAATCATTCAATCTACTTTCAACTATTTTTACCTTTAATCTAAATTTTATTTAATCTGAATAAATTATATTTTCGCTATGACATTTCAATGAGGCAGACGCTTAAAATGATTGTTTGTATATCAGTCATCAACAAAATTTTGTAAATTACAGCCGGTAATCGCTACCTTCACCGTGACTTAGTTTCAAAGCAGCAAAAACAATGACTCAAACTTAAAAAAGGATCAGTTGAATTAAGTATAGATAACAAATAAATCCGAAATTCACATAATTATTTTAATTAATTACTCTCTGTGATTTCTACCTAAGAAATAGGCACTTTATATGCAATTTCTTTTATTGAATATATTGCCTGTTATTTCCTTGAGTCATTTAAATGCCGCGTTTATAAACAAGCCGACCAAAATATTTTTGCTTTTGAATTTTTGATTATTATTCTTGACATTTTTCAAGGAATCGAATTCGTACAAATTCGATTGAGAAATTTTTTCTGCTTGTAATTTTTATTAATAGTTCGTTCATAATATACATTTTATATGCTAAAGGAAATAGAACCGTCAGATATCTAGGTTATGAATTGATTAAGCATAATTTCCAAGGAAGCAACTTTGTACTTACAATAAGATAACAATTTATCTGTATTTAATAATTCAATTAAATTAAAACTGATTTTAAATTAATAAATTATTTTAAAATAATTTACTTATGTTGCAATCAAGCATTAATCAATTTTTATAAAAATAAACACAATTAAATAAGGAATAAAACTTCAAAAAAAAATTAATTCAAATAAAAAAATTATTTACTTTTATCGTATGCGTACAATTTGTTATTAGATGATTTTGACATTTGAATCGATATTATTTAATAAGACTTATTCGTAGTCGATAATGTATCAATACATATACAATAACCAAGTGTATAAATATTATGCAATCATTTTATTTCACGACGTGACAACTTTGTCCATAATACATATTTGGTTTTTTAATCATTTGACATGGTCATATGCCCTAAGCACAACCTTACTATTTATCCTTTTTTATATTTTAGATCAAAAAGACATAATATACTTTGTATTAGAATAAGATACTATTTTTTTAAACCGATTTGTCTCAAATTATATATTTTAAAATTATGAATTTGCTTAATTATATTCGCTTAATAATATTTATTAAGCGAAATATTATAATATTACCTAAAGATTTTACGTTTTATTTGTAATTTAATTTTGTTTTATTTAATTGTAGACATCAATCATTAATTATTGACATTAATTGACATCAATTAAAACTACTATTAATTTATATCGTAAAGATGACATATTTAAATTTACAAGAAACATATTTTTGCATGAGCATTCATGCATACCATATAATATAAAATATAATACATTAAATAATGAAATTTTAAGAATTGCAACAATATGTAATGATATTGGCTTTCTTCAAAATCATTTAAATAATTTAATAGATACATATTTTAAACTAGGTTACTATAAAAATAAAATCAAGCAGAAAATAGTAAAATATATAAATCAACACAATAATATAAAGAATAAATTTAAACTCTTAAGTGGCAAATTTTTATGGATGGATAATAAATAATATACTTTGTATTAGAATAAGATACTATATAATCAAATTTAATCAGAGGAAATACGTCCTTAACACGTATTTGTCCCCGCTGCTATGTTGGGTAGAGGAGTTAGGAGCCGAAAACTGACACAAGAAATTTAAAGAGTCCGTTTGTTCAGCCCGTTCGTTCAGTCCATTGATACACTTTTCGTGTGTATACTCCCATCCTCCTTTCTCAGCACGGGCTTGTGACCAGCCATGGCGGAGATAAGATAGCAGTTTTTTCTGATAACCTCTAATCCTTATTCTGATACATCGTATTTTATTAGTCAATTTATAGCAATTGATTTTTATTTTAAATTTAAACTTGATATAAGTTATAACAAGGTCTTGTAAGAGTGCAGCTAGGGCGCATTTGCCATGTTAAAAAAATAAAGAAATAAAAATATTATTATATAAATTGTTATCAAATGTACAATTCCTAACAGCGTGCCTTCAAAACAACGTTATACCTAAAGGACTTCGTCTTCTGAACGATTTTTGTGTTAACAGTGTTCATGTTGATCCAACTTACCTCTGTTGGCTTATAGATGGGACAAAAGTGGCGTGCAAAATAAAAAGCAGTCATCAAAATTCCAATATATATTTTTGTGTTTTGATTAAAACCCGCAAAAAGAACAGAGAATTATAAAATAAGTTTCGCCCTTTGCTGGGCTTTCTAATTTATATCGTAAATATGATATTTAAATTTACATTAAACATATTTTTGAATGAGCATTCATGGATATCATATAATATAATACATTAAATAATGAAATTTTAAGAATTGCAACAATATGTAATGATATTGGCTTTCTTCAAAATCATTTAAATAATTTAATAGATACATATTTTAAACTAGGTTACTATAAAAATAAAATCAAGCAGAAAATATTAAAATGTATAAATCGACAAAATATTATTAAAAATAAATTTAATCTCTTAAGCAGTAATTTTTATGATAAAATATACTTTGTTTTAAAATAAGATACTAGATAATCAAATTTAATCAGAGGAAATACGTCATAAGCACGTGTTTGGCTCCGATGCTATGTTGGCTCCAGTAATATGGGATGAAATCTGATAGCATGGCAGTTCCTCCCGATGACCTCTAATCAATACAATAATATTAAAAATAAATTTAAACTAATTTAATAGAATTTAATTTTAATTGTTAGTATTGATTGTTTGATGTGTTTGGCTTTCTTCAAAATCACTTAAATAATTTAATAGATGCATATTTTAAACTAGGCTAATATAAAAATATCATCAAACAAAAAATAATAAGATATGTAAATCAACACTAATATAATAAATATTTAAAATCATTAGCGGGAAATTGTTATTGATGAATAATAAATAATATACTTTGTATTAGAATAATATACTAATTTTTTTAACCGATTTGTCTCAAATTATAAAATTGCATGAATCTTCAATACGTTCTTCAGCCATATTTACGTCCACTATAGATGCAACAAGCGTACTAAGATTTGCATCACGGCTATGAAATCCCACTGTCTGCATTTGTACAAGTTCGGATTCATGAAGTTGTTCTGGAATTTTGTTTGGTTGTTAATTTGTGGCTGATGTTGCTGGGGAATGAAGACGATTTAATAGTTGAAATAACGAAGCAGTATAATCTTGATTTGAATTCTGTAAACTTTAAGATGATGTTGTTGCGTAAGCTGTTTGTCTATTGCTTGGTGATTGAACAGAATCCACATTAGGTGAAGTGGGTTGACTATGCATTTGATTATCGATCAGACCGCCTTTGTACTAAATAATCGAATTCAATCAAAGTAAATACGTAATTAGCGCGTATTGGGCCTAGCTGTTATGTTGGTTCGAGGAATAGGGGCCGAAACCTGATAGCGTAGTAAATCCTCCTGATGACCTCTAATCCTTATTCTGATTCAGCGTCTGTTGTTTATTTGTCAATTCATAACAATTGATTGTTATTTTAAATTAATTTTTTTTATTTTATTTGATATAAGTTATATAAAATCTTATAACAATTATTTATAATTATTTATTATCTAATTTTTAAATTTTGATGTATTGATTTAGCATTATTATTTTTATTTATTTATTTTTATATACTATTTTATAATTATATTAAATACGTAGACTCAGTTAGGCTAGTATTAAACAATGTATATTTGCTTAATGGATAATATTTATTATCACCTAAAGTTTTTTTACGTTTTATTTGTAATATAATTTTGTTTTATTTAATTGTAGAATTATATGATGCCATAATATGGAATCTGAATCCCAACAAAAGTTAAATTTGGCTGATGTAATATATAAATAACCTATCATTTTCGCTGCAATTGTTTTAGTTTAAAGGCAAAAGTACTTCCTAATTATCGATTAGTAAATACGCTAACGGGACATTTGAAGGCAATTTCGTCGTTGAAATTTAGTCCTGACGGTCAATGGCTCGTATCATCTTGTAATTATTTTGTTCACGTATTTCAGATATCATTGTTAAATATATTCATGTTTAGCTGCAGATAAATTCCTAAAAGTTTGGAGTACGGTTGACGGAAAATGGGAACGGAGCATGACCGGCCACAAGTTTGTGAGTATATAACTTTTTGTAGTTTGACATTTTGTTTGACTTTGATTTGATTCATATTAAGATTTTTCATTAAACAATGCATTGATATCACATTATGTGTTGGATTTTAATGAATGACTACCCTAATATTCGAGCTACTTTTTGCTCAAATATTTATTTAAGCTAAAAGCTTAAATAAATATTATGGAAAAACCATTTAATTTGATCGCTATAAATTGATATAAGATTTTATACAATTTATCTAATAAATCATTATTAATTATTAATTTATAATAACTAATTTATTATTAATAATTAATATTTATCATAATTAATGATTAACTATTAATTTGACTTATAAATCATAATCCTTAGCATGGTTAAGGATTATGACATTGTCATAATCATGAGCCATGCTATGGATAATGATTATAAAATAAATTATGCCGTTTATTTGATTTATAATCGAGTCATAGTACTTCCAATGACATTCGTATAAATAAAAATTATTACGGATGAATTAAAACACATGATAATTAGCATTTTTCTAAAAGTGAACCGCAGTATTTTTTACGAAACCGCAGTATTTCGATCACTCAATAGAATTTTAGCTCAAAACATCACAAAAGTGCCGTATTACAAAATGTGCTTGATCTGTCATGTGTCGTAACTAGTTTTGACTTAAAAGACAAATATTGTATACAACTTAAAATTTTATAATTGTTTAAGAGAAAAAAGTGTTTGAAAAAGTTTTTAATATCTTCTGAAAGGGATTCTTTGGATTTATATTCTAGTAGAAAAATTCATTATCGGAAACCTCGATATCATCACAAATAAATAATGGATTCTTTTTTGCTATTTTAATGGCTGTTATCTGTTTTAGGGAATTAGTGATGTATCATGGTCTTCAGACAATTTGTTTCTAGTATCTGCAAGCGATGATAAATCGTTAAAAATGTGGGATTTTTTAACTGTAAGTGAATTGTTTTTAATAGTGTTTGTTATTGTGATTTATTAAGGGAAAGTGCGTGAAAACCTTTAAAGGCCATACAAATTATGTATTCTGCTGCGCATTTAATCCACAATCAAATTTAGTGGCGTCTGGCTCAGTAAGTTATTTTGATCGCATAAAATATATGTAATAAGTAGTCTGACAATGTACCGTAAATTGTCGGTATAAATTTATTACTCTATTGTCGGTATAATTTTATCCACATAATTGTAATTTAAGTTTTAATTTTATTATAACTTTATCACATAATTAAATCACATGTAATTTTAATTATTTTATTATTTATTAATAAATAATATTTTAATTTATAAATTATTTATTTATTAATAAATAATATTTTAATTTATAAATTATTTATATTTAAATAAATAATATTTTAATTTATAAATTATTTATTTATAAATAAATAATTATTTAAAGTATTTATTAATTTTAATTATTTTACTTTGTTTTGCTACTGCGCGTTTCCGGTACATAAACAAATCTTGTAAATTAAAATAACACCAAAAAAACCTTGAGTATTCAAATAGTAAAGGTCTATTGAATCTTCCGTCGTCAGAGTATTTCCATGAGTATTAGTGCGATTATAAACGTTCAGTATGGATTGTCAGCATTTGTGGCAATCTTTACAAGCATCTATCGTTATGTAAAATAATCAGATATTATATAAATAATATATTTAAATATATATTAATATATTTATTATATTATACAATATATAATATTTTTTAAGTTGATACGTATGCACTCAATATTTTATTATAAATATATTAATTATATAATAATATATTATTATATTATATATTTTCTTATAATATATAATTCAAATCATACGGATAATTGAGCTACATAAGAGGAAATAATCATTAAATTTGACTAAGTTGTCTTTTTAAGTTTGACTATTTAAGTTGTTAAATAAAAACCGAAACCTGATAACATATCGGTTTATCCTGATAATATTCAATCAAAAAATTAGGAATATATAATATAACCTGTGATTATTCATCAATTAAACCTTTTTCGAATTCGTTTACATCTGATGTCAAATTAAATTTATTTAAAAACGAATAAATTTATTATTTTAGATAAGCAAGTTGTCATACAACATACATTAATGCATAGGAACATATCCCAAATTTGTTCTCATCTGAAAAATACTTATTATTACGTCGACACTGTAAATTTTCAGAATATTTCGTTGAATTCTATTAATACCAACATACCGTGTAATTAAAATTACATAGTATTTTACTAATACTCGTACCTTTTTTAAGACTTTTAAAGGTTCCAAAGAGCAAATCTGTAAGTAAAATATCTTAAAGCTGAGAACAAATATATTAGATTCAGCTAAATGTTTCTTAATGATGCATGTGCTGTCCAGATTTATTTTGTGAAATTACACTCAATCTAGTTTAATTAATGTTTGATAAGAGCCTCGATATCTGCTTGGCGTAATATTCTCACATTTGTGAATTTTAGTCAGCTATATTTTTATAGTTTGATGAAAGCGTCCGAATATGGGATGTAAAATCCGGAAAATGTCTCAGATCCTTACCTGCCCATTCAGACCCGGTCACAGCTATAGATTTCAACAGAGATGGGACATTAATCGTATCATCTAGTTACGATGGCCTTTGGTAAGTCGCTTATAATTGTTAGCGGTTTTTTAATTATTATTCTAATTGTTGCATAAAATTCTTCTCTTTAAACAAATCGATTTTGCAGCTGATTTTGTAGAAAATTAATGAAAATTTTGATGTTTAAAAGAAATTAAATTAAGATTAAAATTAAATTAAATTAAAATTAAATTAAGAAATTAAATTAATTTCTTAATTTAATTTCTTTAAATTAAGAAACACTCGTGCTGGAAACATTGAAAACTGAAAATAACTAAAAACATTGACATAAAATAAAAGATTAGAAAATTAAAAAAATTTAATATTAAAAATATTAATATTTTAATATTAAATTAAAAATATTAAAAATTAATGAGTCAATTAGTTTAATTAGATTTTAAATGTAACCGAAATTGCATTTGAAATTTTTGTACAACTTTAGAAGTATTTCTAATGTTTTTAAGTCAAGATTTTTACCAATTTTAACCAAATTGGATAAGATTAGATAAGCTTATAAGGTTATCGTTATATAAGGTTATATATAACCTTATATTTGATTTATATAAATCTATTTGATTTATAAAACATCGATCGTGCATTGATGTATCAGTGATAGCCTAACTTAAAATTAAAATTTCAATTTACAAATAAACTTTAATTTATAGTAAACTTCAATTTATCAATTGCATATTCTTAGATGTCCGTTAAGTATTATTTACTGCAGATAAGATATATGTCTGTTCATATACATCTGTTTTGGAATAAACAATTTTATTCCAAATTTCTGTCTAATTTGTAAGTTTGAATCAAATAAGCTTTATTTGTATTTTTAATTCCTTATTAGAAGTCAATTACAAGAAGAATTACTGAATTTACTTAGCGTCTTTATTACGACACTATTCAAGCCTCAATGTTATTTCGATATCTCTTTCATGTCATTTCGAGCCTCAAGGCCCAATAAAATACTAATTTAATTATAATATTTCATCATCATAAAATGAGTCATGTATCATTTCAGTGAGACGTGATTTACATAGCTGTCTTATCTTTGTCTTTATGATTAATATGATCTACTGATTCTGATGTTTTCACTGCTCATTCAGTTCACTCATTTTTATTAGTCCATTTGTTTAATGCCTGTGGTGGTGGTTTTCCTTGATGTATATTATTTGGTTATAGTGCTCGGCCATATGCTACATTTGCCTCTATCATCGTTCCGTGTAATGTTATCGAACGATCTTAGTGGTTATTTTCTTATAAATATCTTATTCCAGTGATATAAGATATTCTGATCTTACAAAGATCCCTGATATTTTCCGTTACTTTACACTGACCGCATTTATCCGAGCTCATACTGATGTGCTTGCTAATGCTTGGCTGTTAATGTTGCTGTCTAGATGGAAGAATTTTCTCGAATTGTCCTCATTCAGTCCCAGATATTTGACACTTTCTTTAATTGCTGGTCATTGTTTAGTCAGTACATATTGAGCATCGATATGCTCATAGTGCAATATATTTAGCATTTGTATAAATACGCTCTCTGTCGTTGTGGAATGATTCGATTATAATTTAATTATTTTTGATTTTTATACAGAGCTTTATGTTTAAACATCACTTTAATAACGACGAATTTTTGTAATTCTAATTATTTAGCAGAATATGGGACACTGGGTCTGCCCAATGTTTAAAAACATTGATTGACGATGGCAACCAGGCAGTGTCGTATGCCAAATTTTCTCCAAATGGAAAATACGTTTTGGCATCTACGCTAGATAGTACTATTCGTCTTTGGGATTTTACGAAGGGGAAATGTTTGAAGACGTACACTGGACATGCTAATGAAAAATATTGCATTTTTACAAACTTTTCAGTAACCGGTGGCAAGGTATGCTTTAAATGACAAGATCTTTATCTACTTTAATTTGGCTAGTGGGTTGTAAGTGGATCAGAGGATAATCATATTTATATTTGGAATTTGCAGAAGAAAGAAATAGTTCAGAAGTTAGAAGGACACACTGGTTTGTAATTTATTTGCTAACGATACTGAGAAGATTATTAGTAAATATATTCATTCTCATACGGACAACAATTTTCGTTTAAATTAATGTATTAATATATTTTAATATTTATGTAATTAAATGCTTTATTATTAATTTTTATAATTAATAATAATTATTTATTATTACATAAATATTTATTTATAATAAATATTAATTAATCAATTAATTTATTATACGAACTTTTTTATATGGTGAATGCAGTTTTCTTATTCAGTTGAATTTAATCTAGTTTACGATTGATCTGAGTTACGCATTTAATATAATGTTATATTGAATGTTATGTTATCAAGCTAAAATTTAAAATTGAAATTAAAGAAATGTCATTTTTATGAATTTACTTATAAATATCAGACTTTGTATCAGAATAAGAATTAGAGGTTATCAGGAGGAACATGCTATGCTTTCAGGTTTTGGCTTTTATTCCTCGACCCAACATAGCAGCGAGGCCAAATACGTGTTAAGGACGTATTTCTTCTGATTAAATTTGATTATATAGTATCTTATTCTAATACAAAGTATATTGTTTATTATCCATCTTAAATTTTTCCACTATAAAAATTTCCCGCTATTAAAAATAAAATTTTATATTAAAAATAAATTTAGAATTGTTAAAAGACCGAGAATAAAGAATTTATGTTTTACAGTTGTTTACTTTATTCTGTCTTATTCAACTTATTTACTTAATTTTTAAAAATAAAAAGAAATAAATAAACGATAAAGAGCATAGCTGGTTCCTTTACCGAGTTGCAGAGTGAGATTGAATTTTCTAATTCATAAATAAGCGAAGATATAACATGTCAAAACAAGGATCATTTATCCAATATTAAAATTATTGTTTATATAAAAATAAAGAATAATATTATTTATTAGTCTATTCATACAAATTTATCTTATATAATAAATTTGAATTTTTAATAACAATTATTTAATATTTAATTATTTAAATTTTATTTAACATTATTTTTAATTTTTTAAATTTACAAGTAATATAATTCATTTAATAAAAACATTTTAAGAATTGCAACAATATTATGATTTTAAATTTATTTATAATAATGTGTTGATTTTTGTATTTTACTATTTTCTGCTTGATGTTATTTTTATAGTAACCTAGTTTAAAATATGTATCTATTAAATTATTTAAATGATTTTGAAGAAAGCCAATATCATTCATATTGTTGCAATTCTTAAAATTTCATTATTTAATGTATTATATTTTATATTATATGGTATGCATGAATGCTCATGCAAAAATATGTTTCTTGTAAATTTAAATATGTCATCTTTACGATATAAATTAATAGTAGTTTTACTTAATGTTAATTTAATGTTCATATCTAGATATATACTTTTTTTATCATTAATATTGGTTTTGTTAAGAATAAGGCTTTCTGTATAAATTTGTTCATTAATTGAATAAAAATTATTAGAGTTAAATACACATATCATTTATTTATCGAATATATATTTCATATCTTTATATAATTTAGATTTATTTTTTAAACAGTTATGAACAAATTCATATTCTATAAAGCTTAAAAATAAGTCAGCTATAATTGGGCTACTATTCCCTCCCATTGGAACACATTTTATATAATAAAAGTGTTTCAATAATTGATACCTTTATATAATATATATTATATTAATATATTTATAATATATAAATATATATACTTAATATATTTTTGATACCTTTATTGAATTTTGAATTTTTGAGCATGATTAACAAAACAGTAGGTATTTTTTTATTTTGTTCGCTACTTAATAAAAACATAACACAATTTGCTCAACAGGTATTATATTTTATATTATCCATCCATAAAAATTTGCCACTTAAGAGTTTAAATTTATTCTTTATATTATTGTGTTGATTTATATATTTTACTATTTTCTGCTTGATGTTATTTTTATAGTAACCTAGTTTAAAATATGTATCTATTAAATTATTTAAATGATTTTGAAGAAATCAATATCATTACATATTGTTGCAATTCTTAAAATTTCATTATTTAATGTATTATATTTTATATTATATGGTATGTATGAATGCTAATGCAAAAAAATGTTTCTTGTAAATTTAAATATGTCATCTTTACGATATAAATTAACGTATTTCCTTATGTAAAATATGATATCTTTTAATTTAGATGCTACTTAACTATTTGATTAAGTAGTTTTTAAATAAAACATTGATTTTTTTTGCTATTTCACCAAATTATCCTGAGAAACACGTTATAATGGAATGTTATGTTATAACCTAATGTTATGATTATTTCATTCACAGTAATTTTTAGTGATATAAAATAGTATCAATGATTGTTAGAGATTTTTCTAAAGGTTGTATTTTTCTTTTAAAGGGAAGTGCTCTGTAATTTTGCCCAAAGCAGAAAGTTTTAAATATATTATAAACCACTCTACACTTATCTGTTTTTGTTTCTTTTTATTACTACGTCATTTCTCTCTGTTTCATACAGTTAATGTCGAACCGAGTGTTCAACTTTTAATTACACTTTTGATAGAGAAAATGCGTTTTTCATTTAGACGTTGTTATTAGTACTGCATGTCATCCGACAATGAATATGATTGCCTCAGGAGCTCTCGAGAATGACCGAACCATAAAGTTATGGAAAAGCGACTTCTAGCGCATTCTTTATTTATCAGTGTACAATGTTATTGTAAGATTAATTTAAATGAGAGAAGAAAATTTGAATAGTTGCTTTCTATAAATTTACAACGTGTCATTTGTCAAAGCCTTCTATTTATTAAATTCATTTATTGATGCGTAAATATTTATCAGTAAAACAATGGTTTCAGAAAGCTGCTATATTTTTGATTAACGTTGAGGTTGCGCACAAGTACAACGAATAATTCATTTATTCGAACTTATGTTCATTATTAATAACTTAAATCTTTAAAACATGAGCAATTGCAATAAAATCCAACAACATGACTTTTGATTAAATTTCAAACGAAAAGTTGGATATTTCATATTATTTGATATTAATGTCGTTCTACTAACGTTAATGGCAACAGCTATCAAATAAGCGTTAAGATGACAATTTTAACTAAAATAATTTCACAAAGAATGTACGCTCTATATAACTTGAATACCCCTTTAAAGTTTTGAAAAATTTGTAATTCTAAATAGAAGGTCAGGAGCTACCGGAATATAATGTAACGTTTTGAAATAAGACCTTTTTCTGAAACACTTTATTCGTTTCTGTAAATTTAGAAGTCGAAAGAAATAGATATGTTTATAAAGAAAATAAATATTTCATAGAAATATTTATTTCTATCTTTTGAAGAAATAGATATGATATATAATATTCATTTGTTAAAAATTTTCAAATAATCTAAAAACTAATTTTTATTTCATAAATTAGCAAGCGAAAATGTAGTTTTTGTTAAGTTTGTAAAAAATATCCAAAAAGTTAATGTTAATGCAGTTTCTAGCCAGTTTATATCATATTAGCGACCTCAATATACTTCAGATAATCTTTACAGAACAAATAAAAATTAAATTTAAAAGTAATAAATTTAAATTTAAAAAAATGCGTAAATATTATACATTAAGAAATTAAATCAATTCACAAAAATAATTTTAAGGTATTACTTAAATAAAATTTTATATTCTAATAATTAACTTAAATTATTTTTAATATTAAAAATAAAATTAATACTAAAATAATTTGATAATGTTTTAAATGATTAATTTTTTAAGCATTAATATATTTCTTATAATAAGGTTATTAAATCTTTTCAAATTTTATATTCTAATAAATAATTTATAGTTTTAAATTATCAAAATTATTAAAAATCATCAAGTAAAATTCATACTGAGTTATTACGAAAATCAATTTGAAAGTTGCCTATCATACACTTTGCTCTGCATGTTCAAGTAAAATGTACGAGTTCTTAACGTAGGCTACATAATAAATGGACTAATTTCTCAATAGGTTAATTTGTAACCCTGAAGATAAAGCCTTACATATTTTAAATTAAAAGATTATGTCACTTTGTATGTTAATTTCAATATAGAATATAGTCAACCTCTCCGTATATCAATTACAAACACAAACTTAAATTAATTTTAATTCACAAGAAAATTTTTATTTCAACTTTGAAATTTTTATTTCATTAAAAATCAATACCGAAAAAGACTTCGTCTTTGTAAAATCAAAGAGACAAATAAAAGGTGTTCCAATGGGTGGTAATAGTAGCCCAATTATAGCTGACTTGTTTTTAAGCTTTATAGAGTATGAATTTGTATATAACTGTTTAAAATATAAATCTAAATTATATAAAGATATAAAATATATGTTCAGATACATTGATGATATATGTGTATTAACTCTAACAATTTTTATTCAATAATCAAACAAATTTATCCAGGTAGCCTCATTCTTAATAAAACCAATATTAATGATAAAGAATGAATATCTAGATATGAACATTTAATTAACATTAACTAAAACTACTATTAATTTATATCGTAAAGATGACATTTAAATTAACAAAAAACAGTTTTACATGAGTATTCGTGTATACCATATAATATAAAATATAATACATTAAATAATGCAATTTTAAGAATTGCAACAATATGTAATGATATTGGCTTTCTTCAAAATCATTTAAATAATTTAATAGATGCATATTTTAAACTAGGTTACTATAAAAATAACATCAAGCAGAAAATAGTAAAATATATAAATCAACACATTATTATAAATAAATTTAAAATCATTAAATTTATTATTCGGTAGTCGTGACATCCAATAACTAGATATAACTAGATAAACTAGTAATTAGATAATCAATAACTAGATATTAATATAAATTGTATAAAATCTTATAAAATTTATTATTTGTAAATTTTTATCTTTATTTTTGTAATAATTTCTTAAATAATTCAATAGATAAATATTTTAAACTAGGTTACTATTAAACTACAAATCAGACAGAAAATAGTAAAATTTATAAGTTTATCTAGCATTAATTCCACAAAAGAAATTTTAAAACACAAAATGAATATGTCGGATAAGACATTGTGTTCGTTAATTAATGCTATATATATATATATATATATATATATATATATATATATATATATATATATATATATATATATATATATATATATATATATATATATATATATATATATATATATTTATTTAACGTAGCAAAAGCGTGTCAGCTGCACTCTTACAACTCCACTAACAAAACATGAAAAAATCAAACAGAAAAATTAATTAAATGAAATCGGATTTGGCTTTTGAAGCACGGCAGGGAGGTTGATTGGCGTATATGAATAGGCGGATGATTCGAAGAGAGGAGCAGCCACAACAAAGGAGCAGAAGCCAAATGATGTAGAATAGTTTTGGGACATATAAAACAAGGGAATTATTATAAATTTATCACAAAATGAATAAATTTTAAAATTATAAATACAATTTTATTCATAACAATTATAACGCCTATCTAACACCTATCTAATGTGGTCCAAACACCGTATTTGCCCGAATCGTTTGCAACTTCGTGACGTTTGAAATAGATCATTGCTCGAAATCGACGATCTGAACTCATCTGCAGTTAGCTAGCTGTCTTTCATTTTCTTGCTTATAGTTATCCTTCTTGTAATCAGCTTATTACATTCAAAAATTTTCAATTTTCCTCAGAAATATGGTCCGCCTCACGATTTCGGCGAGCGAAAAAATTTTGAAGATATACCATGAATAAATATATATTTATTGGATTGACTAATAAATAACATACGATGTATAAGAATAAAGATTATGAGTAATCAGAAGGAACTGCTATGTTATCATATTTCGACCCTGTTCCTTTAATATTTGATTTGACTAATTCAAATATTCAAATATTAAAATATTTAATATAATATTTATTTTATATTTAATATAAATATATTAAATTATATACAAACATTGTTTATAGTCATTTAATTATAATTTAATCATCTTAATTATATAATTCTAATCGTAATTATATATTCCCATTGTTTAGATCAGGTAACTGAGTTTTCTATTTTTTATAATAATAAAAAAGAATAATAAGAATAATAATAATAAGAATAAATAACATACGATGTAAAAAAATAATGATTAGGAGTCAAGAGTAATTGCTATGTTACCAACATTGCAGCGGGTTTGATACATGTTTATGATTTATTTTCTTTGATAAAATTGGATTAGCTGATGATTTATGTTTAATACAAAATAGACATACTCAGCCAACTGAGTGTGTGAGTAGGAATTTTAACGCATTTATGTAATAAGCGCATTTATGCAATACTTACGACGCCGTTTTTAATCAAATTATATATTAAATATTTATGTTTAATTTATATTAATATATTACAGTGTATATTGAATTGATGCGTGTATGATATTAATTATATTAATGACCAACTCGGTTAGGTATCGAGGATGCTCCTTAGCTCGATATCTCTTTGCAATATTTTTTAAAGAAATAGCACACAATATTTTTCTTCAATTTTCCAAATGGTATTTTTTGTTGGAATTATGGATTAGCAGGCTTTAATATTCTCGTGTAATGACAGAATTAAAGATGTGTGCTCAAATCGTATTTTTTGCTGGCATCAATTTTGTAATAAGCGGACTTTCTGGAAGATGTGTGGTGCAATATTAATTTATATTTTTTTACGAAATAGAGCTTAGTGTTAAGGAAAAATTTATTGGAATAAATTCAGAAGCATTTTTATAAAAATAGACAAAAGACATTTGATAGCATACAACTTCTATTATGTAATTTATGGCTTAATCGTTCATACAATAATTTCATTAAATAAATCAGAGTGCATACGGTGAGTAGATATCTAAATAGCTTGAAGCTTATCTTACTCATGTTCTCAAATACGTTTGTTGTTCTTTTATTTGAATTAGAATATTTTCTACAGTACTCATATAAACTCTCTATTCTTTGTTCTAATGCAGGATTGTTTATTTTGCTATAGGTTATTATCTTTCGACATCTGCGTAGAGACCAGTTCACGCATTCTATAATATTAAAGGTTTCAGTTTTGTCTTGCAACATGACCTGATCAATAATGCTCAAATAGGTAAGGCAATTCCTTGCGCATTGTTGATTTATCTTATGAAAATACGCATCGGCTTGTATAGTTTCTTGTAATTCTGCAATAAGATAACGATCCGTTGTAATTAATTAAGACTGAGAGATAATCCAATATAAAATCACATTTTCAAAAATTCTTTAAATTGCCTTCGAAAATGTAGCGTCATGCGCATTTGATAAAATAATATTTTATTATTTATAATAAAAACCTATAATCTATAATTATAAATATAATTATAGATTATAATTATAGATTATAATTATAGAGTATACACATGTAAAGACGTGAAAAAGTGATTGGCAACATTCAGAACAGTAAAGACAATTACAAGTCAAAGATCTTTCATGAATCATTATGCGTTTCACACAAATTTTAGCGTGATATCCATGTAATGATGCACGCCAAATAAGAGGTTTCTTACTATAAAAGGGATTTCTCCAATTCGCTTGAGTAAAAACATGAGTTAACTCATACCCAGGGTCTAAAAGTGCGGTCTTACTTTCAAGATTTTGAATATTTGTAAGAAATTCATGGGTGAGAGAGATAGGTTAAAAAGATCTCTTATATAGATCAAGCATGGCTTCACCTTTGCTTATTTATGAGTACAATATTATTGTAATTATATATTGTAATGATACTTTATTAATAATAGAATATATTTTACTTTGTATACGTAATTTATACAATTTATAAAAATATGAATAGTTTATTATAATTGATTGCTTAATAATATTAATAATTATATTATATTATAATAATCAGATAATAATTATCGTAATAATATTAATGTTGAGATTTATTAAAACCACTTTGCCTTTCAGCTTGGGTCAAACAAACAAGGACAAACAGATTTGCAAATAAATTGGAAAAATTGAATAGAAATTCTGCAATAAACATTCAAAATAGTTGATTGTTGAATATCAAATCACCATAATCAAATTTGGTTATGGACCGGTGCTAACCGGTCAATACTACTGAGTGATAATTTCGATAAGTATACACATGTAAAGACGTGAAAAAGTGATTGGCAACATTCAGAACAGTAAAGACAATTACAAGTCAAAGATCTTTCATGAATCATTATGCGTTTCACACAAATTTTAGCGTGATATCCATGTAATGATGCACGCCAAATAAGAGGTTTCTTACTATAAAAGGGATTTCTCCAATTCGCTTGAGTAAAAACATGAGTTAACTCATACCCAGGGTCTAAAAGTGCGGTCTTACTTTCAAGATTTTGAATATTTGTAAGAAATTCATGGGTGAGAGAGATAGGTTAAAAAGATCTCTTATATAGATCAAGCATGGCTTCACCTTTGCTTATTTATGAGTACAATATTATTGTAATTATATATTGTAATGATACTTTATTAATAATAGAATATATTTTACTTTGTATACGTAATTTATACAATTTATAAAAATATGAATAGTTTATTATAATTGATTGCTTAATAAATTGTTTAATTAATGTAAATTAGTCACTATTTACTTCAATTTTTTATTATAAAAATGAAATGTTTATTATATTTTTAACATTTTTTATGATAATTTAATGATTATTGCCAAATTCGGCTAATCATTTTTCGAAATTTTTCACAAAATAACTTTTCAAATTGTTTTCGTTATTTAACGCAAACAAATATGTTTCTTAGTTTACATTCTCAAATTAAAATGACGCCAAATTAGTGTCATATTATTTTTAAATGCGAGATTTGAGGGAAATTCTACATTCCGCGTCTAAAACATAATATTATTTTTAAATCATATTTTTTTATCTCAAATAAGGTTTTGAGTAGATTAAAAATGTTCAAATAGTCTCTAAATTTGCTAGGAATTGTCTGCAATAAAGCATCTACTGCATTTATATATTTCATTTTAAAAAATTTAAAATTGTTTTAAATTTAAATGAAAAACATCAAACTTTTAATTTCCGAAATGTTTAATCATGTCAATAGAATTTACCCATTTGCTACTATATATAGTGTTAATAGGAGGAAAACAGAAGATGGAACTTGTTTTTGAAAAAATGTTTCGCCACTTAGCGGGGACTTTGTCAGTTCAACTATTGTAATCAGTTTAATAATCAATCAGAACTTTAAGAAATAACTGACAAATACTAACTGACAAATACTAACTGACATAATAAAGGAATCATATGTGTATAATCTAAAGCTTAATCACATTAAAGTAACAAAATTCCATAATAGTTTTTGCAGATGAATAAAAACAAATATCATTTTTAAAATTGAACAGCAAGAATAACTTAAAATTGTACGTAAAACATTAAAAAGAAGAGGGTATATTCAAACGATCTGCATATAAATAGCCCAATTATTTAAACTTTATTTACACATTTTAATTGAGAAAACTACTGAGAACAAAATCATATTTTTTTGCAGCTAGAAAATAATATACACTAACCGTAAACTTCATTAATAAATGTATAGATAACATAAATATAGCCGGACTTTTAAATAATTCTAAAAGTAAAGAAATAATAGGGTCAGATTTAGGTAAATATATTCCTAAAATAAGGTATAAACTCCTACCACCATAAGGACGAAAAATTTGTAATTATAATAAAGAATTAAAATCAATATGTAACGATAATATTAGAAACATAATGGAAACAGAATGCAATTGTAAAAGTCTTAGTTTTGATAAATTAAATGAACATATTGTTGAAGTAAATAAGTCAATATTAAATCAAAAACTATTAGAAAAAGAAGATTTTTGGATTAAAACGCTTAATTCCATGTACCCATTAGGATTGAATGATGTGGTACAAGAATTGGCAGAAGTAGTATAATACATAATAAACAACTATATTATAATAATCCGGTTAAACGCAAGCAAAGAAGTCATGGCGATAAAAGGAATAAGAAAAATAGACTTAAAAATATTAAAAAAGATAAATATATATGAACAATTAGAAATACTAAAACAACTTTTAAGAGATAATAAACTAAAAGATCTTTATGTAAATATAAGAAGTTTTTCTAAAAATATCATTTGTTTAATAAATCAAAGATGAATAAACGATTATGATAGGCTAAGTTGTAAAATAGACAGTTATTGTAATACAAAATACTATAATCGTACAATAAATGCTAATAATAACAATAGAAAATATACATTAACCATAAACTTCATTAATAAATGAATAGATTACATAAATATAAGTAGACTTTGAAATAATTCTAAAAGTAAAGAAATAATAGGATCAGATTAAAGTAAATATATTCCTACTATAAGGTATAAGTTGTTATCTCCATTATGACGAAAAATTTGTAATTATAATAAAGAATTATAATAACAATAAAAAGGTCTGTTTTCAAATCAGTTAACTGATCTGTTTTTAAATCAGATATTTTGTTATAATGTTATAGACAGTTATTGTAATACAAAATACTATAATCGTACAATAAATGTTAATAATAACATTAGAAAATATCATAAACTTCATTAATATATGTATAGATAACATAAATAAAGCCGGACTTTTAAATAATTCTAAAAGTAAAGAAATAATAGGATCAGATTAAAGTAAATATATTCCTAAAATAAGGTATAAGTTGTTACCGTCAATAGGACGAAAATGGGAATATTAATAAACTTTAAATAATGTTTTTAAGTAAAGAAATAATAGGATCAGATTTAAGCAAATATATTCCTAAAATAAGGTATAAACTTATACCTCCATTATGAAGAAATATTTGTAATTATAATAAAGAATTGAAATTAATGTAATATTGGCATTAGAAACATTGCAAAAGTCTTAATTAACGATATCGAACTGACGATAGAATTAACAATTTGAATTATTCGTGTCAAATGCACGAATCAAGCAATAAACACTTTCCAATATTCAAATTCAATCTTATGTGAATTTGTTTTTATCATGTTACTTCCTCGTATTAAGTTTTTCTCCGCGTTTTATGTCAATGATGAATTAATAAAATAATTTTTTGAATAATTCGGTTTTTTCTTAATGTTCAATTGTATGCTCAAAATAATCTTAATGGTGATAATACCTGTAATTATTGAATGAACGGAGCGTGTTAATGCTTGCTCAGTTGAATTCAAAACCATTTTGCGCCCTGATTATCCAATAACCACATTTGTAATTCCGAGATAATTATGTTTAATAAGTACTTAGTATTAAATGCATATTTGAAAAAAGTCGTAGCAACAATGTGGCGCTAAAAGATAGCGCCAAAATAGACGCTATGATACTTTGCAATAAAATTAATTTTCAAAATTAGATATGAGCTCAGATTGAGTACCGTAACAATTTTTTTTAATATTGAAATAGAATACGCTAATTATCTGAATTTAAATTTTTGAGGTGACATATTTAAATTTACAAGAAACATTTTTTTGCATGAGCATTCATGCATACCATATAATATAAAATATAATACATGAAATTTTAAGAATTGCAACAATATGTAATGATATTGGCTTTCTTCAAAATCATTTAAATAATTTAATAGATACATATTTTAAACTAGGTTACTTTAAAAATAACATCAAGCAGAAAATAGTAAAATATATAAATCAACACAATAATATAAAGAATAAATTTAAACTCTTAAGTGGCAATTTTTATGGATGGATAATAAATAATATACTTTGTATTAGAATAAGATACTATATAATCAAATTTAATCAGAAGAAATACGTCCTTAACACGTATTTGGCCTCGCTGCTATGTTGGGTCGAGGAATAAAAGCCAAAACCTGAAAGTATAGCATGTTCCTCCTGATAACCTCTAATTCTTATTATGATACAACGTTTGATATTTAGAAGTCAATTCATAAAAATGACATTTTTTAATTTCAATTTTAAATTTTAACTTGATTAAAATATAATATTAAATATCATGCCATATATTATAAAATATAATACTTTTAATAATGAAATTTTAAGAATTGCAATACGACATGATTTAGGTTACAATAAAAAATTATCAAACAGAAAATAGTAAAAAAAATAATATCTAATTTTCAAGTAAGCTTGACTCTGAATTTCTAATTAAAATGTAGATTAAAAGTAAAAAATTAATTAGTATTTAATACCTTATGAAACCAATATTAATGATAACGAAGGTATATATCTAGATATAAACATTAAATTAACATTAACTAAAACTACTATTAATCTATATCGTAAAGATGACATTTAAATTTACAAGAAACATATTTTTGCATAAGCATTAATGCATACCATATAATATAAAATATAATACATCAAATAATGAAATTTTAAGAATTGCAACAATTTGTAACGATATTGACTTTCTTCAAAATCATTTAAATAACTATTTATTTAAATAGATTAATTTTAGAATATTTAATTAGAATATTAATTATAATTTAGAATATTTTAATTAGATTACTATAAAAATAAAATCAAACAGAAAATAGTAAAATTAATAAATCAACACAATAATATTAAAAATAAATTTTAACTTAGCGAACAATTTTATGTATGGATAAAATTGAATATATTATCTTTAAAAAAGACACTAGATAATCAAATTTCATCAGAGTAAATACATCGTTAGCATGTATTTCGTTCCGCTTCTATTTTAGACCAAGGAATAAACATCAATTAAAACTACTGTTAATTTATATCATAAAGATGACATATTTATATTTACAAGAAACATATTTTTGCATGAACATTCATGTATACCATATAATATAAAATATAATACATTAAATAATTGATGATAAATATAAAATATAAATATATGAAATATATGTTTCGATACAATGATGATATATGTGTATTTAATTCTAATAATTTTTATTCAATTAGTGAACAAATTTATCCAGGTAACCTCATTCTTAATAAAACCAATATTTATGATGAAGAGCGTATATATCAAGATATGAACATTAAATTAACATCAATTAAAACTACTGTTAATTTATATCATAAAGATGACATATTTATATTTACAAGAAACATATTTTTGCATGAGCATTCATGTATACCATATAATATAAAATATAATACATTAAATAATGAAATTTAAATATATGAAATATATGTTTCGATACATTGATGATATATGTGTATTTAATTCTAATAATTTTTATTCAATTAGTGAACAAATTTATCCAGGTAACCTCATTCTTAATAAAACCAATATTTATGATAAAGAGCGTATATATCAAGATATGAACATTAAATTAACATCAATTAAAACTGCTTTCAATTTATATCGTAAAGAAGGCATATTTAAATTTACAAGAAACATATTTTTGCATGAGCATTCAGGCATACCATATAATATAAAATATAATACATTAAGTAATGAAATTTTAAGAATTGCCGTAATATGCAATGATATTGGCTTACTTTAAAATCATTTAATAATAAAAAGCAGCTAAATATAAAAATATAATCAAAATATCATTAAAAATAAATTTAAACCATTTAGCAAATTTTTTATTGGTAGATAATATAATATATAATATAATACAATATATCGTAAATATGACATATTTACAATAAACATATTTTTGCATTAGTTTACATGCATACCATATAATATAAAATAAAATACATTAAAAAATGAAATTTAAAGAATTGCAATAATTTGTAACGATATTGGCTATATTCAACTTCATTTAAATAATTTAATAGAAACATACTTTAAACTAGGTTACTATAAAAATAAAATCAAACAAAATAGTAAAATATTTAAATCAGCACAATATTATTGAAAATAAATTAAAACTCAAAAGCGAAAAATTTATATGGATAATAAATAATATACTTTGTATTAGAATAGAATACCAGATAATCAAATTTATCATAGTAAATACGTATTTGGGTCCGTTGCTATGTTGGGTCAAGGAATATGGGCAGAAATCAGATATCATAGCAGTTACACCTGATGAGTTCTAATTTAAACGTCGATACATTGTCTGCTATTTATTAATCAATCCATAAAAATTGACTTTTATTAATTTTTTTACTGTTTCTATAACTTTTTATAAATACTATATCTCAGTTAGTTAATCGGATTTGTACCATTTTCTTCGCATACCTGTTTCTCATCATTTATCTAATCTAAATAGTGTATATTTAATAAACCTAATAATAGGTTTATTAAATAAACCTTGTATAATACAATGTTTATTTATATATAATATATTATATATAAATAATATTTTATATATTAATATAAAATATTATATTAATAAATAAAATATTAATATATAAAATATTTTATTTATATATAAACTTTGTATAATACCTAATAAATGCCAGTCACATTATTATATTGTGAAATTACGACGTTTTTTATATTTATAAATTAAAAAATATTGCTAAATAAATTTAAATAATTAAATAATAATTAATTATAAATAATTATAAATAGTTTTATAAAGTATTTTATATAACTTATATTACGTTGAAATTTAAAATTGAAATTTAAAATAAAAGTCAATATTTATGAATTGACTAATACATAACAGGCGTTGAATTAGAATAAGAAATAGAGATCATCTGGAGGAACTGCTATGCTATAAGGTTTCATCAACTATTTCACAATATTTGCTATTTATTTTTCCTGTTTGATTTTATATATAGTTAAAGTAATTAATAATTAAACAATAATAAATAATTATTTCTGATTGCCTCTTTTAATAGGAGGCAACCTCTTTCTAACGCTTCTTTAATATCTACTAAATCTAGATTTGTATAAAGCGTACTAAAATCGTATGTATTTATATTTTGAAAATTTATTCCTTTTGTCTGTTCTAAAAATTCTTTTGTAGAATTAATACTGAAATAGTGTTTTATACCAGTATTAATTTCGATTATCCTACAATATTTTTTAAAGTGTGCTTTAATTACTTTAAGTATTTTATTCATATAAACAGAAAGTGGTTTTAATGTACATTTAAACGCACTACATATGAACCTAGGATTTATTGGATTTTTATGTAATTTTGGATTCCAATATAATTTCCTGTTTGATTTTATATATAGATAAAGCAAATAAATAATTAAATAATTATAAATAATTAAATAATAATAATTATATAAGATTTTAAATAATTATATTTCTGATGGTATCTTTTAATTAAATTAGTTCTCTTAATACATACGATAATTTTATTGAAAAATAAATATGTCGTTTTTATCACACGAAATATCACGTTGAGTAAAGTAATTTAAAATCAGAATATCGCTTGATTTTTAAAATCACTACATATTATACTTTAAATTATCCTTTTATATTATATTTTTTATTAAAATATACCGTCTATTATTCAATAATACATTAAAATAAACAGTAAAAAATAATAATACAGTAATAATACAGTAAATAATATAAAGAATTATTAAAGCTAGATTAAAGAAAAGAAGAAAATGTTTATTGATATTTCGCTAACCTATTGATATTTCGTTAGCATCTTAAGAAATGTAATTTTCTAAAAAATTCCAAAAAAGTTTATAATTTGATTTTAAATTCTATAATTTTGATATTTTCTAAAATTTTATTCTTCATTAAAATTACAAAACATTAAATAAAATATTGACAAAAAATTTAATTTTATAATATTTTAATTAATCGCGATTTCTCAGTACTCGTTGATGTAAATATATAAAATAACATAAAAAACAAAAATATATTTTGTTATAAGATATAGCAAAAGGATCGTTTATTATAATTCTATTATGATTCTATAATTCTATATTTTATATTTGAAAATAACAATCTATAACAGCTCTATTATGGATTATAATTATGTGAGTCTTAAAAAGTCAAAATTTTAAGAATCAAAAAGTATAAGTTTACACTCGAATCCACTTAAAATTACAGTAATAATGGGTAAATATTAAGATTGTGCATCGTCTGTTTGAATATGTTTCAGTCTTTTCTTTTTCAATGCTTTTCGTATCCGATTCTTTTCTCGCTTTTTAGCTTCGCGCTCCGCTTTTGGACGTAAACACGATAGAGGATTTCGTTCCTTTTTGCGACTTCGCTTTTGCTTCCTTATCGATTTAATAAGAGTGCTTGATTCGCATTTTTCATTTTTCAACTTTCTTACACGTTCAAATTCTTCCTTGGGCAACTTTATTAATGACGAGTTATGGCGATCAACAGATTGTTGATTTTGCTTAGAAGGCTTTTCTAAGGTAATTGCCTTATGAGAAATAAAAAGCAACGGATGACCTGGCAAATATCGTATGGATCTGCGCAAACTTAAGCTCTTAAATAAAAAAATACATTCAATTCAAACATTACACTTAAAGTACAAGAATTTTTACGAATAATCGAGAAAATAATAATTTTGAAATTAATTGACGACGAAACATCACCTAGAATATAATAGACTAAAGTGATTACAATTGTAAAGAATTGCAACACGAAAGAATCCAGCAACTATAAAACTCACTTAGAACATAATGGAAGTTTTGGATTCTTTCGTGTTTATTGTACATGATGGCAATAAAACATCTACATTTCCGGCCGCTAGTATATCTAGCTTAATATAATGTATTTGAATTTAACAAACACCTACAGATTGAAATTAATTTTTGAAAAACCTACAAATTGAAATTAATAAATTAATTAATCAATTCTAAAATGTATTTGAACACTTAATTAAATCTCAGCATTATAAAATTACATATTTCTCGCGTTGGCGGAATTATAGACAAAAGAAAAAGCTTTGTTATAATCAGGCAAACTTGCGACTGTTATGTTCCAAGTTTGCAACGATAACGCAACTCTATCTGTGTATACAAGAAACACGAAAGAATCCAGCAACTATGAAACTCACTAAGAACATAATGGAAGTTTTGGATTCTTTCGTGTTTATTATATATGATGAGAGCTGTGTTGAAAGAAATGTGCTAGATGTGTTACTACTATTTGATTTAAGATGATGTAACTGTCAAAAGCTTGTATAATTGTATCATATGATTTAATCAAATTCGTCTTATTAAATCTCGACTTGCAAATCCAGTTATGTTCAATATCGACATAATATAGTAATCATATAATTATGTAATTAATTCCACACTAAAAATATATAATACGTAATAATGAATACTTTACTGAACCCAAAAATGCTTTTCGGCTTTAAGGCATTTAAAAGAGCAAATATTATAAAGGCAAATTTAAAATGTCTTAAGAAAAAGATTTTCAGGTGTAACTAAAAAATCTTGGCATTTCTGTTCATGACATGTGCGAACCGAGAAGCGATTTATCTCTCGGAGGCTCAGTTTTGAAAGAAGTTTACATTTAAACGCATGATCTAAAGAGGAAGATTTTTCTCCACAAAATGCGCACATACGTTGTCCCAACGTATGTCTTATCTAAGCGATAAGGTGGACCACCTCTTCGACATTTAGATTCACTTTATATTTCGGCAGATTTACCTCCAGATTGTTGTCATCGTAAATCTTTCAATTGAGCGAAGCAAACTTGAACTTCAAACAATATATTTGACAAAATAACCATGTGCTTAAAGTACCGTCTCGTTGTTCGGAGTTACTTCTTTTAGTTCTTCTGTCAAATCTCACAATCTACCCGAAATATTCGCCTATTTTGGAATATAAAATTATCAGCCGAATCGGACTGCATTAAAAAATTACCGTTATTTGACAGTGAAGATCAAAACTGCATTTTGCACTGACAGTGATTTTACGACTGATTAAAAAAAAGATTTATTTTTACGTGGCAAATGCGTGCCAGCGAACGCTTACATGACCACAACAAAAACAAAAAAAATGTATCGAGGAAGTGGTTACGAAGAAATTTGAATGCAGGGAGCGCGGCGGACGTCGAGTGGGAGCTGATTCCAGGCGAGTGGGGCGGTGACGAGGAAGGATCGGAGACCGTAGTTGTTAGAGTAATTGGGAACGTAGAGTAAGAGGGAATTACGGGAACGCAGTGATAGAGAGGTGGGACGAGTGTCGTCTAAGAAAGGAAGGTTGATGAACGATGGGAGCCGACAGCGATGAGACGAAAAGTTACGAGAAGAAGGCGGAGTTTGATGGATGTGGATGGTGGGCCAGGAGAGTTGGGCAAGATATGTGGATGTGTGGTCAGCGCGACGGAGACAAAAGAGCACTCGAACGGCTGAGTTGATGATTACTACTATTTGATTTAAGATGATGTAACTGTCGAAAGCTTGTATAATTGTATCATATGATTTAATCAAATTCGTCTTATTAAATCTCGACTTGCAAATCCAGTTATGTTCAATATCGACATAATATAGTAATCATATAATTATGTAATTAATTCCACACTAAAAATATATAATACGTAATAATGAATACTTTACTGAACCCAAAAATGCTTTTCGGCTTTAGGGCATTTAAAAGAGCAAATATTATAAAGGCAAATTTAAAATGTTTTAAGAAAAAAGATTTTCAGGTGTAACTAAAAAATCTTGGCATTTCTGTTCATGACATGTGCGAACCGAGAAGCGATTTATCTCTCGGAGGCTCAGTTTTGAAAGAAGTTTACATTTAAACGCATGATCTAAAGAGGAAGATTTTTCTCCACAAAATGCGCACATACGTTTTCCCTCGACTTATACATGGACTTCTTATACTACATAGATGGTCATTGGTATTCATGAATAGGCATTCACCAAATTAGCTGACATTCGTTACATTCAGGTATCCCTATTTTGGATATATACTGGAGACTGAAATTTGACCTTATTTATAGTAATAACTTTTGCATAGTGATATTTTGCGTTTTCAGTAAAAAGTATAGTATCAGCTAGACGAAAAAATTCGTTTAATCAATCTGGCTTGATATATATCTAGCTGTTTAAAAGTAAACGCGTAAGTAATTCTAAATTAATGTCATGCCATAGATTAACATGGACAACAGCATTATACGATAATAGCGCATAGCTCTGTTAAACGATAGTGAACCCAATTTACCAACTAATTTATTGATCAATTAGATGATGTTCTGATAGTAATATTTTCACTTTTCTAGATGTTGTTTAAAAGTCCAACGGGATGTAATATGTATACGAGTTACAAAACTCTCTTTGTTAGCAATTGAAACTCTAAATCGCGTTACTTTCTTGGCCTTATCTAAGCGATAGAGCGGATCACCTCTTCTTTATATTTCGGCAGATTTACCTCCAGATTGTTGTCATCGTAAATCTTTCAATTGAGCGAAGCAAACTTTTACGTTTTCAGACGATTATTTAAATAGACGCATATCGACATATAAATCGACATAATAATACAAAAGTAATAAAGCTTTTCTTGACACATAAAAGCAATCCTTTAAATATGGATTGAAAATTAAATATAAAATAAAATATAAAAATTACTAACTTGTGTTGCAATCATTATGTCGTTTTCCCGTGAGGCGAGTTCTGTGAAACACTGTTCTGCTTCGATATCCGACTGGTGCATGTGATCACAGCGCATAATATCGTATTGTCTAAGGATGTAACACGCACCATTAAAATTTGGACCTAAAATATCCTGATTATATCATAAACAGTAATTTAGTAATTTAAAAGCAGTTTGACGCTTACTTTTACAAAGTGATATGCAATTTCATTTTAGTTTTCCTTCTATGTTCCAGATACTCATATAAGAGCTCAGGTTTTGTTAATTATGCTTTTAGTTTAAGTATAAGTCAATTTCTTATTGAAAAATAAGAAATTTCGTAAAGGGGCCGAAATTCCGATCTTATAAGTGGTTGTCTATTAACTAATAATCAATTCTTAAAAAAAATATTTTTGCATTTTTATAAATTGTATTCCTTAATTGGTCGGTTTGATATTATCCTCGTGTGGTTATTTGAATCCTCTCAGTATCACCGTACACTACAATCAGCGTGAATGAACCTCATCAGCAGTGAGCCCACTCCTACATTTCGTTTTCGGTTCTGTTACTGTTTCTGCTGAATTCCTTGTCGCTGAAATGCTGGTTTATATTTGGCTTATATACCAAATTACACAATTAATGTGTTCTATATTTGGTGTGGGCGGTAACTAATACTCGCGATTCGAATCCACTACACATCGATTTTTTATTCCGTTTCTATGCGAATTGTTCACCGGAGAGCAAACCGTAAGCTATATTTTTACTATTGTGAATATTAAATTACACGATCCGCTATTCTTCATTGGTCGGTTTCATATTATCCTCGTGTGGTTCTTTCAATTCTATCAGTATCACCGTACACTACAATAAGCGTGAATGAACCTCATCAGCAGTGAGCCCAAGCCTACATTTCGTGTTTCGGTCCTTTTACTGAATCTGCTGAACTCCTTGTCGCCGAAATGCTGATTTATATTTGGCTTATATACCAAATTACAAAATTAATGTGTTCTATATTTGGTGTAGGCGGTAACTAATATTCGCAATTCGAATCCACCATACACCGTGAGGTACAGTGATGCTGATAGTATTTAAACACTCACACGAGGATAATATCAAACCGATCACTGAAAGAATACAACTCGTGTAAGCAATGAATATTCACAATAAAATGTACTATAAATTCTAATATAAAAAATAATCGAATCTTATATTAATAATCTAATCTTACTTTTTGTGCAATAATTGGCGAAGCCTATAGCATAGCGGTTTCTCTAGTATATATTGTAATATGTGATTTATGGTAAAACAGAATTAATTGAAGGCTTTGATAATTTTACTGATATAAAACAGATTAAAAGATTAACGTGTGATACGTCGTCTGCTATTGATTAATTTAAAAAAATATTTGTATAATAAGTATTCATTTGTCACTCACGAAATAAAAGCTAATCAGATGATTTTCGAAATGACTTAAAGTCACATCAAACACATCATAAGTATTTGCATCATAATGACTTGAAGTCATTAGATTTAACAATAAAGTAAACGTGCTAACATTTCTTTGGATAAAATAAATAAAAAATGTTATTAAGACTGATATAATTATTTAAACCCTAAATATGCAAACCCGTTTATTCAGCCAACTCATTACTTTTTTGGAAAATACGATATTTTGCGCTAAATTGATAAGGATTATAAGCTTTTTGTTTTATCCATGAAGTTATTCTGTACTTATCGAATTCTATCTTTTAATGATGAATTAATTAAATTTAAATGAAAATAATCTATTTTATAAATAATTGAGAGAAACTGAAGATACACATGAGTTTTAAAATAATAAGGCAATTATATTTTGCTCGATTATTTTAATCCGTTTGTCAAGTAATATTTCTATATTTGATAAGCTAGAACATTATGATTTATTTGTTATCCCAAAAACAATAATTAGTTTAATTATTCATTAAACTAATTCCGAATACATACTGCAAAAATACGTAAAATCAATTAGCTGATCTAATTTTCAGTTTTTTTACTAAAGACCTTATCAAGTGAAACAAATTTCGATGTGCAGTATTTAAGAATTCTTAGGTATATTCCATCTTTTAAAATATTTGAAAATTTTAAGAAATTGTGACGTTGTATGTTTTCCCAGTAATTCTATTTCACCATATGGCACATGACAAATATATTTTGATAATAACATCAAATATTACGACATTTCTATAAGGCATTACAACATATATTAGAGGAACTCATATGTGATTACTATATAATAGATTTATATGTATCAGAATAGAGATTAAAGGTCATCAGGAGGTTCTATGTTATCAGGTTTCAGTGAATATTCTTAGCCCCAACGTAGCAGTGAGGTCAAACACATGCTAATAACGTATTTCCTCTGATGAAATTTGATTATATCTAGTGCAGGGTGTCAGACAAAGATAAGACGGTGGGCCGTCTTAAATTTTAATAAATTTTAATCTGACGGGCCGCACATACCAAAAAAAATAATACATGCATTTGGACGACAATAATAAAAAAAATTTGTTAAACAAGAAACATTTAGCCATTTTATTTTTTACTTTAAGAATGATGGCGAGTATTGTTTTTCAATTAAGTTATTAAAGTTAGGATTCAATTTTTGTGTGCAAGTAATTTTCATAATGGAAGATCAATTTTGTTCTTACAACTTACTAGATCTGAAGATTTTTTTATTAAGCTTCATATATGAGTAAAGTTGTTCACATAGGTAGGTACTTACAAACATGCATAAGACTTCCAATTCAAATGGCACCTATATACTTCTCTTTCTTGACATTATTCTTAAAATGGGGTATTTTAAAAAATATTATTACATTAAAACTGTTATGTAGTTCCTAAATTGTTATAATTGTATTAATAACAACTCAAAATGTTACTAATTGTAAAAATAACAAACAAAATTACAAAAAAATAACGTAGAAAGATTAATAAAAAAAGTCTCGCTGGTCGCTTGTTTAACAAGCCTGATCTAATGTATCTTATTCTAATACAAAGCATATTGTTGTATCCATTCATAATAATTAAAAGCTTAAAAGTTTAAATATAATTTTAATGATTTATTTTATTTTGTATATTTTCTATTTGAGTTGTAGCTTTAAAAACCTAGTTGTATTTTTACAGTAACCTAGTTTAAAATATTTATCTATTAATTTATTTAAGAAATTATTTAAAAAATAAGGATAAAAATATTATAACTAATAAATTTTATAAGATTTTATACAATTTATATTTATATCTAGTTATTGATTTCTAATTACTAGTTATATCTAGTTATTGGTTGTCACGACTACTAATAAATTAAATGATTTTAAATTTATTCTTTATATTATTGTGTTGATTTATATATTTTACTATTTTCTGCTTGATGTTATTTTTATAGTAACCTAGTTTAAAATATGCATCTATTAAATTATTTAAATGATTTTGAAGATATTAATCATCGATAAGGTTAATCATCGAAAATATCAATAATTGATAAGATAAATCATCGATTTGATTAATCGTCGAAAATATTAATCATCGATAAGATTAATCTTCAATCATATTTATCAGAGATATAAGTCAATGATTTCTTTTTTACGTATTTGTTATTGTATAAAAAGATAAAAATTTGCCACTTAAGAGTTTAAATTTATTCTTTATATTATTGTGTTGATTTATATGTTTACTATTTTCTATTTGATGTTATTTTTATAGTAACCTAGTTTAAAATATGTATCTATTAAATTATTTAAATGATTTTGAAGAAAACCAATATCATTACATATTGTTGCAATTCTTAAAATTTCATTATTTAATGTATTATATTTTATATTGTATGACATGCATATATTATATGACATGTATTATATGGTGTGCATGAATGCTCATGCAACAATATGTTTCCTGTATAAGTTGAATCTGAAATAAATCAACAATTTTGTTGATTTATATATTTTACTATTTTCTGCTTGATGGTATTTTTATAGTAACCTAATTTAAAATATGTATCTATTAAATTATTTAAATATTAATATAATATATAAAGCTGATTTATATATTTTTGGATTTTCTGTTATAACCTAATTTAAAATATGTATCTATTAAATTATTAAAATGATTTTGAAGAAAACCAATATCATTACATATTGTTACAATTCTTAAAATTTCATTATTTAATGTATTATATTTTATATTGTATGACATGCATATATTATATGACATGTATTATATGGTGTGCATGAATGCTCATGCAACAATATGTTTCCTGTATAAGTTGAATCTGAAATAAATCAACAATTTTGTTGATTTATA
This sequence comes from Pomphorhynchus laevis, assembly GCA_012934845.2. NCBI lineage: Eukaryota > Metazoa > Acanthocephala > Palaeacanthocephala > Echinorhynchida > Pomphorhynchidae > Pomphorhynchus > Pomphorhynchus laevis. The sequence continues at coordinate 38,836 of WNNJ02001922.1, forward strand.
TATTTTACTATTTTCTGCTTGATGGTATTTTTATAGTAACCTAATTTAAAATATGTATCTATTAAATTATTTAAACGATTTTGAAGAAAGCCAATATCATTACATATTGTTGCAATTCTTAAAATTTTATTATTTAATTATATTTAATATTATATCATATGAATAAATGATAATGCAAAAATATGTTTCTTGTAAATTTAAATATCATCTTTACGATATAAATTAATAGTAGTTTTAGTTAATGTTAATTTAATGTTCATATTTAGATATATACCTTTTTTATTATTAATATTGGTTTTATTAGAATAAGGCTATCTGGATCAATTTGTTTACTAATTGAATAAAAATTATTAGAGTTAAATGCACATATATCATCAATGTATCGAAATATATATTTCATATATTTATATAGTTTAGATTTAGTTTTTACACAGTTATGAACAAATTCATATTCTATAAAGCTTAAAAACAAGTCAGCTATAATTGGGCTACTATTACCACCCATTGGAACACCTTATATTTGTCTGAATATAGATGTCCCTACCTTTAAATAATTTTGATTTATCAAAATATTAATGGATTATATTAATTCAATGTTATCCATTTAATTATATTTACTTTAAGGTTGAGTTTTTGTTAGATTATCAGTATAGTTATTATAAAGTTATCAATTTTTCTAAGGCTTCTTTAATAATCGTTTTCATTTAAAAATAGGAAACAATTATAAATCGAAATTCGTATTTATATTTTTTTAAATGCATGGTTCTAAAAATTCTTTTGTAGAATTAATATTAAAATAGTGTTTTATACCATTATTAATTTCGATTAGCTTGCAATATTTTTTGAAATGTGCTTTAATTACTTTAAGTATTTTATTCATATAGACAGAAAGTGATTTTAATGTACATTTAAAAACACTATATATGAACCTGGGTTTTTGGATATTTATGTAATTTTGTTTTCCAATATAATACAGGTATAGTTTTATTATCTGATTCAAACTTTCCTTTTTTATCCATTATTCATTTAAACAGATAGTGATTTTAAAAAGTATAAGCTATTTTAATAGGCTATATAAGTTCTTTATACATATCTTCATATCTTTATTGATTCGATCTTTCCTTTTTTGTTATTTTCATTTTCTCTTTAATTTTATCTCATATATAAGTTTTCCAATAGTGATTTTTATGTAATTTTGGATTCCAATATAATATAGGTATAGTTTTATTATCTGATTCAACCTTTATACCCTTTTTATCCATTATAGAACAATGACTTGTAATAATTGTTTCTAAACTTAAATCACTACGTTCATATGTTGGATTTACATTTAAATCATTAGAATTAACCTCTTTCATTAGTATATCATAATAAAGCTTTTTGCATATAAAGACAAAGTTGTTACCAAGTTATTTCGGGAATTGGTGATAATAAAAATATCGTATCGGCATATCGGATGTTTTAGTTTATCGCTTCAAGTTTTAGTTTTGAATGTTTTCTAAAAAGTTTTAATAAAACTATTTTTGGTAATTTGACTTCTAAATTAAAATGGCTATTGGAATTTTTATCTTAGAATTTTATCTTTCCTTTTATTTTTCTAGTGAAGTTATCAGTTTATTATAATAAACTGATGACTATACCTCTTTTATCAGTTAATAACTAATAAATAACTAATAAAAAACTAATAGCTTTGTCAAATTAAATAAAGTTATTATTATTAAATAAAGTTATTTTATAATTTAATAAGTTCTAAATACATTTATTGTATTTCTTTTGTATTTGTCTTTGTATTTTCTCAACCTGACGTCGCTAACAACTTATACCTTATATTAGGAATATATTTACTTTAATCTGATCCTATTATTTCTTTACTTTTAGAATTATTTAAAAGTCTACTTATATTTATGTTATCTATACATTTATTAATGAAGTTTATGGTTAATGTATATTTTCTATTGTTATTATTAACATTTATTGTACGATTATAGTATTTTGTATTACAATAACTGTCTATTATACAACTTAGCCTATCATAGTCGTTTATTCATCGTTGATTTATTGAACAAATGATATCTTTAGAAAAATTTCTTATATTTACATAAAGATCTTTTAGCTTTTTATCTCTTAAAAGTTAGTTTAATATTTCTAATTGTTCATAAATATACATATCTTTTTAATATTTTTAACTCTATTTTTTTTATTCCTTTTATCGCCATGACTTCTTTGCTTGCGTTTAACCGGATTATTATAATAGAGTTGTTTATTATGTATTATACTACTTCTGCCAATTCCTTGTACCACATCATTCAATCCTAATGGGTACATGGAATTAAGCGTTTTAATCCAAAAATCTTCTTTTTCTAATAGTTTTTGATTTAATATTGACTTATTTACTTAAACAATATGTTTATTTAATTTATCAAAACTAAGACTTTTACAATTGCATTCTGTTTCCATTATGTTTCTAATATTATCGTTACATATTGATATTAATTCTTTATTATAATTACAAATTTTTCGTCCTAATGGTGGTAGGACGAAAAATGTCCTAATGTCGGCAGGCTAGGTTTTGTTGGGCGAGGAGATTATGACAGATGAGACTTCGGCAGGTGAGACAGGAGAATATGAAAGTTCCTGGAGGATGAGGCGAGGCGAGTAGCAGTGAGATGAAATGGAGACGGGGTTGTGAGAGAGCAACGTGGATACTTTGGTCTGAAATGACGAATAATCATGGGGATTAATGTTGCAAGACGAAGAGGATCGAGAAAGGATTGAGTTAAAAGTATGCCAGAGAGACTTGGAGTTTAATGAAGTGTTGATTTTATAAACCTAATTTTTAACATTTGATATGTTTTTTCTGTATATTGCAGTCCACATGTACATTGTATTAGATACACTACACCTGCGGTATTGCAGTTACAATTATTACTAATATTTATTGAATCAGTTTACATATTAAAGTGTAAACACCTTGGGATGCGAAAAATTAAAATCTCACTTTTAAAATCTTAAAATCTCATATTTTTAAAGTTAATAAATTATAAATAGAAAATAAAATTTAAATAAACATGAAAATCAGCAGAAATGCATAGTTTCAGTATGCATTTTAACTGACATATCATATTACCATGAAAACAAAGTCCATAAATTTAAAACTTGTCAAATCGGTCGGCTAACAAAGTCTACGTATTTTATACGATATAAATAAAAATAAAAATAAATAATAAATAATTATAAAAAATAAATAATTATATAAAATTAAATACTTCATATTCACGAATATTATATTATTCTAATTATTGTTTTATTTAAATAAAAATTTTGTTTAACAATAAATGCTTAAACATTTAGAAATTACAAAGATATAAAAATTTGATTTTATTCACAAAACTTTTAAGACGAATCAAAAACATTATACATTACATTCAAGTTCGACCGATACAATATTTTGAATTTTAAATTTTTATGACTCTTAAAAATTTCAAATAAAATTTTTAAATTAAAATTATGTTTTAATTATTTTAATTTTTAAGATGTTGATTATTTAGAATAATCGACAGATGACAAGTAATAACAAAATGTTACTTGTTGAGTTATAAAAAGTAAATCAAAATATTAAAAATGACTTTTAATTAATTTAAATTTAATTCTTTGAAATGAACTATTTATCTTAACGCTATAAAAATGTATAAATTGATTATGATAAATTCATAATCATTCAATACCTAAATTTTCTAGCTCCTTAATTGCACAGATAGTAGTCATTAACTTTACTTGTGCATCAAGATATTTCGGCATTTGCTCTCCGATATTAATTTTGTTAGTTAATGCAGCATGTCCAAAAGTTCCATCAACCAAAATTTTGAAAGGTGGATTGATTTTGAAGTTGTGTTTATAAAAGCCAAGATAGCGTCGAACGTACTTGTGTCTTCTGTGCTTCATCTTTAATTTAAATAGATATAGATCAAAATTAAATAAGCATTAAAAAATATGCAGACAATTTGTTAATCCGCTTTTCTCAACTGACTTTGTATCGGGATTCCAAGAAAAGACAACTTATCATAAATTTATGAACCGGATGGCAATTATAAAAAAAAGCTTAATTAACGAATTAATCGACATCTAATTGTTTAGCCGTCATTGAATATCCAGAATGAATTTAAACTTTATACTTTGCAATTTTTATTTATCTGGTATTTTCAAATTAATGACGAATTCAGATGAATGACGAATCAGTCATTTCAGATGATGACGGATTTGTTCTGTTAAAATATTAAAAATAAATTTAATTTGCATTAGCTGGATATTTCAATTCTAAAATAATACTAGGTCCTGATATTAGCACCTTTGTCGTCTTTACCGTAAACAGCTAGGAGATTTCCATAATTAATGTAACAAAAAAAGCGAAATGAAGTAGAAGTTGATCAATATTCGTGGCAGTTAAACGTTGTCCCGCTATACAAGAGCTCTTAAATACCTTTAAAACAAAGGTTAGAAGATTGACGCTGGTCAACAAACGCAAGATCAAAATAATTATTAAACTAATGTGGATCCTCACCCGTCAACCTAACATATCTCCTCCTCCTGTGGAAAAGGAGATACGCTCGCTCACTCCGTCTCTCCGTGATTCCTATCTTGCAATTCGTAGGTTTTATCTCCACATACTACGTACCAAATGCAACTCCTTCTGGCACCATAAAATACACACTTCATTAAACTTTAAGTCTCTCTAACATACTTTTAACTCAATCCTTTCTCGCTCCTCTTCGTCTCGACACATTAATACCCATAATTATTCGTCATTTCTTCAGACCAAAGTATCCACGTTGCTCTCTCACAACCCCGTCTCTATTTCATCTCACTGTTACTCGCCTCGCCCATCTACCCGGAACTCTTTCATATTCTCCCTGTCTCACCTGCCGAAGTTTCATCTGTCTTCATGTTCTTACCCAACAGAACCTCACCTGCCAATTCCCTGCCTACCCCCATACTAAAATCCATATGCTCATCGATATCCCCTTTCCTCATAAACTTGTTTAACTCGTTCATCCACAGTCGTATCTTTCCATCATACTGGAAATCCGCCATCGTTCACCCCCTCCTTAAGAAACAATAGCCCGACCACTCACTTCCTTCTAGCTACCGCCCCATTTCACTCCACCCTACTCTTTCCATGCTCTTAGAGCGACTTATCTTAATACAGATCAACGTTTATCTATCTTCATCTAATCTGTACCCTCCTTACCAATCCGCCTTCCGCTATATTCACTATACAGAAATCGCACACATAAAAGTTTACAACGACCTACTCATTTCTCGTGACAAGGCTCTATAAAGTGTTCTCATCTCACTCGACCTCTCATCCGCCTTCGACATCGTCGACCACTCCATCCTCCTTTCTCGCCTTCGTTTTGATTACGTCTTTACTTCCTCCTCCGTAGCATGGCTTGCCTCATATCTATCCGATCGTTCTTTTCGATTTTCTGCGGGGTCTGTTAAGGTTCAGTCATAGGACCCCTGCTTTTCTCTCTTCTACTTGGCGATCTCTCTCCGTTTATCATACCTTACACCTTAAACGTCATGCAATACGCCGATAACATCCTCATATATGCTCATGCACTCGCCCATCGCATACACAATATCGCCATTTCTGCCTCCAGCTGTCTTTCTTCCATCCACAAACGTATCTCCCATCTTCGTCACGTTCTAAATTCAGACAAGTCCAAAATAATTTAGATCTTCCCCCTTCAACCTAACATATCCCCTCCCCCTGTATCTTTGCATCATCAATCATCTCCGTAGTTCACAATATCACTTTCTTAGGATTCCATTTAGATGATCACCTTTACCTTAAACCCTTCGTCCGCGACAAGGTCCACTCGTCTAACTTAATTCTCTGTGACATCCCCCGTATCCGCCCCTTTTCGACTTCTGTTCATGTATGTATCTTCTTTCATCGCTTCTTTTCCCTAAAATCGATTGCTGCCTCAGCCTTTACGCCATTTCTATAAAATCCATCATCCTACCCCTACAACACATCATTAACTCCGCCGTTCGAGTGCTCCTACGTCTTCGTCGCTTTGACCACATATCCACATATCTTGCCCAACTCTCCTGGACTACCATCCACATCCGCATACAACTCCATCTTCTTCTCGTAACTTTCCGTCTCATCGCTGTCGGCTCGCCATCGTACATCGACCTCCCTTTCTTAGACGACACTCGTCCCACCTCTCTATCAATGCGTTCCCGTAATTCCCTCTTACTCTACGTTCCCAATTATTCTAACAACTACGGTTTCCGATCCTTCATCGTCACCGCCCCACTCCCTTGGAATCACCTCCAACTCTACGTCCGCCGTGCTCCCTTTTCTATTACATTCAAATGCCTCTTCCGTACCCACTTCCTCGATACATGATTTAGATTTTTAATTTTGTTGTTGTGGTCATGTAAGCGTGCGCCGGCACGCATTTGCCACGTAAAAATAAATCATTTTTTAAGATCAGTCGTAGGAAATCAAGTGAAAGAACAAATTTTGATCACTGTCAAATATACGCCGTATTTATTTTTTAATGCAGTCCGATTCGGCTGATAATTTTATTACTTCAAAAATTAGAAAAATGCGAATATTTCGGGTAGATTGCAACACCTTCCTTCACGAATTTTTAAAACAAATTATCTTTGTACTCACCACGATGTGAAAGTGTCTAAATATTTGTTGTGCCAACCGATGTATACTACTAGGCGACCAATTAAGCTCCTAGATTTAGCTTTTTCATGTGAGATTTGACAGAAGAACTAAAAGAAGTAACTCCGAACAACGAGACGGTACTTTAAGCACATGGTTATTTTGTCAAATATATTGTTTGAAGTTCAAGTTTGCTTCGCTCAATTGAAAGATTTACGATGACAACAATCTGGAGGTAAATCTGCCGAAATATAAAGTGAATCTAAATGTCGAAGAGGTGGTCCACCTTATCGCTTAGATAAGACATACGTTGGGACAACGTATGTGCGCATTTTGTGGAGAAAAATCTTCCTCTTTAGATCATGCGTTTAAATGTAAACTTCTTTCAAAACTGAGCCTCCGAGAGATAAATCGCTTCTCGGTTCGCACATGTCATGAACAGAAATGCCAAGATTTTTTAGTTACACCAGAAAATCTTTTTCTTAAGACATTTTAAATTTGCCTTTATAATATTTGCTCTTTTAAATGCCTTAAAGCCGAAAAGCATTTTTGGGTTCAGTAAAGTATTCATTATTACGTATTATATATTTTTAGTGTGGAATTAATTACATAATTATATGATTACTATATTATGTCGATATTGAACATAACTGGATTTGCAAGTCGAGATTTAATAAGACGAATTTGATTTAATCATATGATACAATTATACAAGCTTTCGACAGTTACATCCTCTTAAATCAAATAGTAGTAACACATCTAGCACATTTCTTTCAACACAGCTCTCATCATATATAATAAACACGAAAGAATCCAAAACTTCCATTATGTTCTTAGTGAGTTTCATAGTTGCTGGATTCTTTCGTGTTTCTTGTATACACAGATAGAGTTGCGTTATCGTTGCAAACTTGGAACATAACAGTCGCAAGTTTGCCTGATTATAACAAAGCTTTTTCTTTTGTCTATAATTCCGCCAACGCGAGAAATATGTAATTTTATAATGCTGAGATTTAATCAAGTGTTCAAATACATTTTAGAATTGAAGATTCAAAAATTTCAATTTGTAGGTTAGCATAATACGGCTTAGATCAGTTATTGATATCAAACACATAAGGACTGCAAGGTTCCCCACACAATAGGAAATATTTTCTAAATTTAAAATTGTAGAGAAAATCAAAATATGAGAATTATTTTTATCTCAATAAAGTAATAAACTAATGTTGACAATGACAAAAATGTATAATGAAATAAGATCAGATAAAAATTAAAAAATACTCCACTCTATAATGAAATAAGTAGAGGAACCACTCTTTTATTGCCATGTCGGAAACAGAATGATATAAAAACGTTTTATCGATTGTATATATCAGCATCGTAACCATTATCGTTGTCTACGTCATGATCAGAGTGATCGTAAGGCCACGAACGTTCACTTTCACCTGAAATCTTAGCACCGTAGCCACCACGTTTTGCATCCTGTGGTTTTTTAGTAATCTGAGCAGTGGCGGGTGGTGAAATAAAAGATTCATGATTAAGTGACTTCATTACGTTGGACTGTTGCTGTTGATGATGTGGTGACGTTGGAGATATAAATTTTTTCTTAGCGATTGCTGCTGATGTACTTGCACCTGATATCATCTCATTATCACTGCCTGAATTTTCACGATGATTCTGGATGTGATGCTTAGCATTCACATCCTTTTTCAAGTTATCGCTGTGATCGCCGGCAGTTTGTATATTTCCGGATTCCCTAGGTTTCTTATTGTAATACATGTTTGTAGAAACAGGGGTAAATTGATCCTTTTCGATAAATATTTTGTTAGGTGATGTGCTTGTATTGTTAACCTCTCTTGAGTCGTCGTTCGCTGCTGCCGTGCCGCCAATGTGATCCAGATTTGAATGAGATATACTCTGTGAATTAGCGGAGCGTTGTTTCAACATTGTCCAATCGTAAGTGTAATCATAAAAGTAGTTCATTGTTCTAAATAGAATTCTGAACAGTTGCCTTAAATACATGTAATCAGGACCTTCTTCGAAACGAAGTCCTCGGGAGTAGTTCAGATACATTGCAAATTCAGCTGGTACACCCTAAATAAGAATATGTTTGTTTAAACTATTAAACAATATTATCGTACTATCGGAAAAAGTATCTGCCATTCTAGACATAAAATATATTTAAAATACATTAAAGCCATAAAATATATTTAAAATACATTAAAGCCATAAAATTTTACATTTTTGTAAATTATTTCATTTTTCTACACAATAAAAATTATTTCATTTTTTCGAATAATATGCAGAAAAATGTAATAATAATATGTAAAATAATTTTAATAATAAATTAATTAAACAATTAATAAATTTATTAATTTATTACGATATTGACGAGCAAGCATTAATAAATTACTATTAAATATTAAATAGTTATTATTTCATTATTATTACAGTCAAGTAGCGAATCAGCATCTTCAAATTTATAAGCTTTTCATATTCGTACGTTAGCCACTGTTTTACGCAAGAAAATAACTCGTACATTTCTTGCTAGATCTAAGTTAGAAAACAGCACGTTACATCTCGAAATTATGATTACAATAAACAAATTCGATGTTCATCTAATGCCATTTTTCGCAATCTTCAAAGTTCAGACGACGATTTTTCTTCGACTGGTGATATATTTGAGTCAATAGGTTAATTGTTAATCCAAGTTGTCAACTCATAGTACACCAACTGCCTGATAAGATATCAGATATTCCACCTTTTATTTTAGTTTCCACTAATGAATTCATCTTTAACTCGTATTTTAACTAGCGCTCACCGCTTAAATAGGATTGATCGTTTTAAAATTGTTTATCCCAATTAATCTCCACCAGAAAGCGAAGCATGCAAAATGTTGCGCAACTTAGAGAGAAACGACCTTCAACTCCAAAAAATCCCTATGTGATTATGGGTTGCAGAATTGTTCGACGATAATCTACTTTTAATTCAACGAATTCCAAAACCGTTTTCATGATATATCCTCCTTCCTCATATGAACATTAAATCCTGTCCCCATTATATCTCTGATTCAGTTCCAACGAATTCTGTTAGAATTCAGTTATTTAATGTAAAGGACTCAAAATGTCAATTCGTAATATTAGTAGTTGAAGATTTCAAGGATCAGTTTTCTATTATTGGCATTGTCATTCTTCATTAAATTTAGCTTTTTAAAAATTCGGTTATTTTTTTCATTTTGTTTAGATAGTTTCAAAGGAACGAAGAAAAATTTCCTTTTATTTGAAAGTACAATATTTCGATATCTCTTGTTATCATAAGGATAAATTTTTTTAATTACAAATTTAATCCTGATGATGATAGCAAGGTCTATCGACATATTGGACCTAAAAAAGGATTTATTTTAACGTGGCAAATGCGTGCCAGCACACGCTTACATGACCACAACAAAACAAGACTGCGAATCAGGTGTCGAGAAGGTGTGAACGGAGGAGGTGTTTGAATGTGATAAAGGAGGGAGCGCGGCGGACGTCGAGTGGGAGTTGATTCCAGGCGAGTGAGGCGGCGACGAGGAAGGATCGAATACCGTAGTTGTTGGAGTAATTAGGAATGTGGAGTAAGAGGGTATGACAGGAACGAAGCGATAGCGAGGTGGGGCGAGTATCGTCTAAGAAAGGAAGGTTGATGAACGATGGGGAGCCGACAGCGATGAGACGAAAAGTAACGAGAAGAAGGCGGAGTTTGATGCGGATGTGGATGGTGGGCCAGGAGAGTTGGGCAAAATATGTGGATGTGTGGTCGAAGCGACGGAGACGAAAGAGCACTCGAACGGCGGTGTTGATTATTCGTTGTATGGGTAGGATGATTTTTTCATATTTTTGCTTTTTAGTTATTGCACGCAGTCCCTGCCAAGGTAAAACGCCTCTATTGAAATACATCATCACGTACGCAAGTGATTCTAGGTCGTCACGACGACCTAGAATAAATAAAGGGTAATTTTAAATAAAGGGTAACTTTTCTTCTTCGTTTCAGTGATAGATATCAGCTAGTATACTTGGGTTGCTGTGTACATGAGTCATTATGTCACTTCCTTCATGAATTTCATTAAGATCGCAAACAAGGTTCATAAAACGCCTTCGTGCTTTCTGTTAACATAAGGATTGAATGATTATATATTAATTTTACTATATACGAATTCATATATTACTTGAATACGTAATAAAACGTGATAACGTTTTAAAACAAATTAAAACATAATTTCCTAGACGTATTTTAGATTTTGGTGGCTTTTATCTCCACGTATTTTAGATTCCGCTTGCTTTTATGTATTCTCACCTATTTATGAAATTCAATGAAACCATAAGGAGGAAAATTCGAACTGGCACATGTATGGGTCGTTGTAATTTGTTTTTAAGACGAATGTCCAAAGACAATGAAGGAAATAAACTTTCTAACATTATTATAAATAGATATTATAGATATTGAATGAAAATTTGTTAGGAAACTGGAAAGCAATCAAGATTTCATCGTTCCAGATAATAACAGAAAATTTTGAAACATCGGTAAACCTGTTTTGAAGAATTTCATTTGTTTTTTAACTAAATATCTTAAACTAGTAATCATATCGAAATACTAGACTGTAACAAGTAAATAACGGAGTAATTTGACTTTAATCAATAATTTTAACTGTTATCTTTTAAAAATGTTCAAATTAATAGCTCTAGCTGATTTGCATTTCTTAAGATTCTTAGAGGATAAAAATTTAAATATAGATAAGAATCTTATATTCTTAATTCAATTATGGATTACATGTCATCTGGAAGAACTGTTATCAGGTTTTAGCTCCTATTCCTTGACACAGCATAGCAATGTGTCCAAATACATGTGAATAGTACATTCTTAAAAATGCTTACTTTACAAAGAGTTTCTACCGTTGTGCTCATCTTTTTCTCACTAATTTTTTCATATTTTTGCTTTTTAGTTATTGCACGCAGTCCCTGCCAAGGTAAAACGCCTCTATTGAAATACATCATAACGTACGCAAGTGATTCTAGGTCGTCACGACGACTAAATAATATAAATTAACATTGAATAAAATAAAAATTTGAAAGTAAACAAAACATCGAAAATTGTTATCAAACAGTCATTATTTTAAAATTAAAGTCATTACATAAAATTTATAAAATATCCATTAAATCTGTGTTTCTTTTTATTTGCATTATTTTTTAAAATGAACCAAAATATCCTTTATTAGAAACAAAAGGATTTTCGTAATATTTCAGCGTCTTCAATAATAAACTCCTGAAATATGAGACTATGCATTAATATATCTAATGCATAATATTTATTATTTTTTCATAATTTTTTCTGTATATTTACATAAAGGGTAAATTTACGCCTTCAGAATTAATATTATTGAATGATGATATAAAGCCCATTGGGCTTTATATCATCATCTGTATTTGGCTTTATATCTTTATCTTTATTTGGCTTTATAAAGCCAAATGTGCTTTATAAAGCCCATTGAAACTAGTTTTTATTAACGAGGGATAACAACCACTCGATATCTAGAAAAATTTGTTTTGAAAGCTGTAGATTAAAACTGTGGAACCGGATTGGATGTCCAAAATGATTATATTTTATATACATTCTAATTTATGTAGTTTTATTGTTTTCGATTTTTCTTGTCAATGTTCTTGTCTATTCTTGTATTTTTAAATGTATATTATTGGATATATATTTGGTGTTATTATCATGAAAATAAAACTTTACTTGACTTTCAATAAGTCAAATTATATAAATCACAATTTAGCAATTAGCGTAAACTTTTGTGTTGACAGCTTTCTTGATTAGCTATCCGCCGTGAACTATCGAACAAACATAAAACCTATTACGATCAATTAGACAGTCATTGTGTAAATCTCAAACAATGGCATTTAACACGTCTATCAAATTTTACATTTTCTAAATATACGAAGGCAATTATCACACAAAAAAACTTTCATATCCACGCCAGAAAGGCACTGACACAATTTATTTTTGATATTTAGGTGGCACTCAAGTCCACCATTTAAAATGACTTAATCCCAAAATAATAAGCAATACATAACCACAATATAAACTGCAATTGGCATGTAATATTTTATATTAAATATATTTTTTATTTTGAAATAAAATAACGACTGATGCAATAGTTGACGAATCATACCTTTGTTCAATACCGAGATGAGCGTTAATACTAGCGTATCTAGCTGTTCCTGTTAGATTTTTATTCTCTCTGTATTCGATATGTTGATTCGTTCCAGGCAATTTATATCGTTTAGCCAATCCAAAATCAATCATATACACCTAAGAGCGCTCTTAAATGTGTTACTGTCAATAACAATATATATATTTTCAATCAAAATCACACGAAATCAAGTAATGAAAATAAAGTAATGACCAAAAATGAGTTCAATATCAAATCTGAGAATACTGTGAGTTGTGCTTATAAATGTCGTTAGCCTGGATATAATTTGAGGCTTACGAAATTTAATAACGATTTCTCCAGATAAAGGATTTATACATCTCGTTTAGTAACAAACAGATTTCAAAAAAATCAAATTTAAAACTTGTAAAATATCATTTTGAATAACATCTTAAATTAAATTAATAGAAATAAGTACAACGACCACGGATGTAAAATAAAAATAATATTCATTTCAAACTTTTAAAGTTTTCATGTTCACGGGTTATAAATCATTGTAATTCAATGATTCATTGTAATTCTACTATCAAGTAAAAATTACATATTGCATTCGTTAGTCTACTTCATTTTAAAATTTAATGGATGCATCATTCGTGAGAAAATGTGAAGCTGTCAAGTGATAAATATTTTAATTTATTTAATCATTTCCGTTTTACAAATCATGGAATAGCGCTATTCTCTGTTAATTAAATTTATATGATAGTATCCGATGACGGGTCCACCAGACCCCAATTTTGGCAACAGAAATTCAAGTAGCTTGTCACAACATAAGTGCTTCGTCACTCAAATGTAGACAAATAAATCTCTTGAATTCTTTCTCGTTATGCTTATAAATGCTCACTAAATCTGAGCCATCACATTTTAGTAACTAGCCACAACAGATGAGTTTGCTCTAAAAATGAAACAATCTCGAAATATAGCTGTTCTGTTGATTTAGGGACAAAGATAGCACGGTAAGTGGATTCCAGTTTTTTGAAGCCTGAGTAGTGGATGTATCATTCGTGAGATCCTGGAATGGCGTCTTTCGCTTATAATAAGATTATTTAACTCCGGATATATAATGTCCAGAATTATCTAGCGCATACATATTTAACTTGATTAAATAAGAATAAATTATTTATTTGAATGTACTTCAAGTTTTATTTGGGTTCACAATTCAAATGGGACATCGCATAAAATTCAAAAGGACAAATTATGTATCATGATAACGCTTTAATCTTATTTTTTAATCAAGTAAACGAATTTTTATTTTCAAGAATCCGCTTTACTGACAAGCTGTTTTTGAAATGTGGATTTGATACCAGTGGTTGACTGATGATGACTTGGTAAATAAATGTAAATTTATTAGTCTGATACGACAAATTCATATACAACAGAAAAGATATTATGATTATTGCAAATGTTGGCCAGTTACTAAAAAATATGATCAAAATTTTATAAGTAACAATTGCGGACATTAAGGGTTCATTTCTGTTTAGGATGAACCGTACTTTAGCATCTAATAACCAGGGTCTGACAAAACTTTTTATTCTGCAATCTGCGAATCTGCATTATGATTGGTCTAACGAGAAAAAGTAATAGTTGCCTCAGTAAGCAATTAAATTTAAAAGTTTTAAGATTCTTTAAAAATAATATTAGAATTAAAATAATACTAGATTTAAAATAATAATAGATTTATTAGAATTTGATGAACGTAAATAACTTACTCTGTTACAGTGCCTACCGATCCCCATAAGAAAATTATCTGGTTTGATATCCCTGTGGATAAATCCTTTTTGATGAAGGAATTCAATACGCGTAATCATCTAAATAGACAAAATTACAATCAGTTAAAACACTTGAACCAAAGATCTTAAAATACTTATTATTTTAATAGTACACACTAAACCCGTAATCTCCTCCCGTTTTCGATTGAATAGTTTTTATGCAACGGAGAAGAAAAAAAATACTTTATTTAAAAAATATAACATTTCGATAGCGCCTGCTATCATTAGAATTAATTTTAATCATGATGATAGCAGGAGCTATTGAAATACTGTATTTTTTAAGTAAAGGAAAATAGTTTCTTCTTCTACCATTAAAACTATCTATGTATTATTTTTATAATGCAATAATGCCTTACTAATCGCATACCAAATATGTCGAACATATTATCTAGCTGTCATTAGCTAGCTGACAAGTCAGCATTAAATAATAAATTTGTATATAGATAAATGTAAGTTCAGGTTATTAAATTATAATTATATTTATGAAAAATCAATAAACTACAAACTATTGTATCGTTTGATTATATGAAAACTAATTTCGTCGCTAAAGTATCATATTCTCAATGTAACAAAAATATACAAAGATCTTTTGAGAGAGTCAATTGATGCATTATTTGCATATATTAATCAATCGAGCATTGTGCAAAAACAAGCTCAACAATCAAACAACAAAAAGGGGAATGTGGAAAATAGACATAACCACGTATGTTTAATAAATTGCAAGTGCGTAATTTGCAAATAATAAGTGTATAAAGCAATAAAGACAATTATTTGTTCTTATACAAAATCAATTATTCGTTCTTAATCAATAATTCGATAAATTAAAAATCAATTATTCGTTCTTATACATAGAAAGAAGCTGTAAATCAGATCCGTGTCTACGTATTTTGTTCTTTAATCTTAAAATTTTAATCTTAAAATGACATAATAAATAAAAGAATACGACGACAATTGGAATAAAATATATTTACATGAGTTTTCATGTAAATTTATAATTTAGATTTCAATTTAGTATATAAAATTTTATATAATTAATCAATTAATTTATTATACGAACTTTTTTATATGGTGAATGCAGTTTTCTTATTCAGTTGAATTTAATCTAGTTTACGATTGATCTGAGTTACGCATTTAATATAATGTTATATTGAATGTTATGTTATCAAGCTAAAATTTAAAATTGAAATTAAAGAAATGTCATTTTTATGAATTTACTTATAAATATCAGACTTTGTATCAGAATAAGAATTAGAGGTTATCAGGAGGAACATGCTATGCTTTCAGGTTTTGGCTTTTATTCCTCGACCCAACATAGCAGCGAGGCCAAATACGTGTTAAGAACGTATTTCTTCTGATTAAATTTGATTATATAGTATCTTATTCTAATACAAAGTATATTATTTATTATCTAGAAACATTTTTTCGCTTAAGAGTTTAAAACTATTTTTAATAATATTTTGTTGATTTAAATATTGCAAATTTTATATTTTATTAATATTATAATGATTTATACTTCTCCAACATTCATCAAACTTGCTTGAAAGTTAGCAGAAAATTTGGTTGATTTAGTAATCAACGATGAATGATGGTATTTTTAAAGTAACCTAGTTTAAAACATGCATCTATTAAATTATTTAAATGATTTTTAAGAAAGCCAATATCATTACATATTGTTGCAATTCTTAAAATTTCATTATTTAATGTATTATATTTTATATTATATGGTATGCATGAATGCTCTTGTAAATTTAAATATGTCATCTTTACGATATAAATTAATATTAGTTTTAGTTAATGTTTCTTGTAAATTTAAATATGTCATCTTTACGATATAATATTAATAGTAGTTTTAGTTAATGTTAATTTAATGTTCATATCTAGATATACACCTTCTTTATCATTAATATTGGTTTTGTTAAGAATAAGGCTTTCTGGATAAATGTGCTCACTTATAGAATAAAAATTAGTTAAATACATATGTGTATTTTATATTTCAAAACATATTTTATATTTTTTAAACTGTTATGAACAAATTCATATTCTATAAAGCTTAAAAACAAGTCAGCTATAATTGGGCTACTATTACCACCCATTGGAACACCTTTTACTTGTCTAAATATAGATGTCCCTACTTTTAAATAATTTTGATTTATCAAAATATTTAAGGATTCTATTAATTCAATTTTATCCATATATTTATATTTATTTGATGGTTTAATTTTTGTTAGATAGGCGTTATAATTATTATAACATATATATGTATATCTTTTTCCGAATATAAGATTAGTTAATTTTACTAACGCTTCTTTAATATCTACTAAATCTAGATTTGTATAAAGAGTACTAAAATCGTATGTATTTATATTTTGAAAATTTATTCTTTTTGTCTGTTCTAAAAATTCTTTTGTAGAATAAATACTGAAATAGTGTTTTATACCAGTATTAATTTCGATTACCTTGCAATATTTTTCAAAATGTGCTTTAATTAATTTAAGTATTTTATTCATATAGACAGAAAGTGGTTTGCATGTACATTTAAACGCACTACATATTCTATTCCAATATAATATATGTATAATTTTATTATCTATTTCAAACTTTCCTTTATAAAGGAAAGTTTGAAATATTTTTATTCCTCATATAAACAGAGTGTGATTTTAAAAAGTATAAGTTATTGTTTATATTAAAGCTATGAATACCACCTCTAACATAAAAATATTATGATAAATAATAGCCAGAAAATTTGTTAAGCCTGTAAAACTTGTAAACTTCTTTGCTTCAAACTGATTAAATAGGAAAAACAAAATAGGAATTTTGATGTGCTGAAAATAACTGAAAAAATGTGCGATTATATATAATTATAATACTATAATTGTGCAGTCATTGTAACAATGACTGCACAATATTATGACTGTATAAAATGATGGTAATATTGTGTAGTAATATTCAGTATTGGTAAGTCTCACCAGCTACTGATCCAACACCTATACGCTCACGTTTCGGTGTTTTAAATGTTGGCTGACGATCACTTTGACAATAAGAATAAAATACTTTCGTCTTATATTTTGCAAATTTGCAATAAGAAACATTTGTAATAACTGATCTGATCTGATTAATTGAAATCACTTATAATTTTAAATTAATTCAGCGTAAGACTAAAGTATTTCATTAAACTCAGACGAGTGAAGTGATCATCAGCCAACATTAAAAGGACCGAAACGTGAAACGTTGGTAATGAATCAGTAGCTGATGATGTTCATCAGTACTAAAATGTAGCGTACTGCTGTTAGCTTATAGATAAGATATTAAAACCTAAAGTGTCATCAAAAATTTCAATTGTCTTGATATAATTGCAGACTCAGTCGAATGGTGCGATACTTTTTAAATTTAAGTGTTTTAATACCCACTCTATTGCATTAACCCATTAATAATTTTACCGCATAACAGTTTAGTAAACAACGAAGCATCGTATGATATTATATTGTCATCTAGAGTAATTGAATCTCCTGATAACCATACGCTGACAAAAGTTGTGCAAGACATTGTATTTCGAAAAGCGTTATCATACAGTTGTAGTGAATAAAAGCAAAAATCAGAATCAAACATAAAATATGATCTTCTCAGCGTACAAATAGCCGTTTCGGCTCGATACGCGGGACTAAACAAACTAAAAAATTAAGGTTTGTATGTCTCACTAATCATCGGCCCATATCAGAATATATAAATTTTTAATAATAAAATGATTGATAAAGTATTTTAAATAAAACAGTATACCTGATCTACAATCATTAGTATAGTTTTCATTGAAAATTTACGTGAGCAGAAAGAAAACAGATCTTCCAGACTGGGGCCCAGAAGATCCATTACCAATACACAAAAGTCTCTGTCTATACCAAACCATCTGGGATTTTATAGAATAAATGAAAGATCAAAAACAGAATTGTCTACCTTATTCTTGGAATGCCAAGACACCCGCTCAAAATACGATACAGCTTACTTTCATATAGTAATTGCGGATGTCGAGTTTTCATATGTTCTACCTTAATGGCAACTTCCTAAACAAAAATATCTACTTTTGTTTCAATTAAGATATTTACTTACTTCACCGTTGTTTATATTAATCCCCAAGAAGATTACGCCAAAGCTTCCAGAACCAATCTTTCGTATAATCCGATATTTGCTCGCCACAGTTGATGACGACGCTAGGAATGCCTTTGAAAATCATTAGATACTTGTCAATGTTGCAGGATAAAAAACAATTAACTAAGCAATTCGATAATGTACTGACAAATTGTGATTTTAATAATTTGTGGCCTATCGAATATGACAATCTTAGTAGTCAATATTGTTCGATAAATGCTGTTTCATTCATAAGATTTATTTGTCAGTCTCCTGACAAATCATTCAACCAACGTTTTGGAAAAATACTAGATGGATTATTACTATAGAAGATCGTATGGTTTAATAGAAATAAATATAAGGCATTTGAGAGAGATAAAATTACGTAAATAAACGCATGAAATGATCAAGAAAGCGTGTAAAATCACGTAATCATTATCTTGAAGGTTGTAAACCAATAAACTAAAAAGATTATGGTTCATCGATAAACCTTTTACTTCTTCAGCATTAAACTATGACCAACTTGAAAATGGTTGCATTTTCATATTATTTTTGATAGTGATTGATGATTAAGTTTTGATGATTTTATTAATACTTTAATGAAAATATACCTTGAATAAACAGTGTTGCGTATATGAACACATTTAGGTTCAAAATAAACAACAATTATGACAAAGAACCCTGTATCTTCATTATATAGTAAGATATATAATGTAAAATTTACATTCGTTGCATTCGGAAGGTTTTTAATTAAAATGTGATGACCGAAACTTTAATGTTTTTTTAATAAAATTTGTAAGGATTTAATCACCATCTTTTCGAAATTTATCTGCCTACAAGTAGCTGCAATTTACTGTTGGCTCATTTGCAGAACAGAATTTGCTAAGCAATGACTGTTGTGCAGAAACCAAATCATCAGACAAAACGGATGCTTTACAATATCATCCGCATAAAGGATCAACTCATATAAGATAATCCTTTATACACAGCAGATGTCAAAAACATGAAACAAAAGAATTTTCGGGCTAGAATTGCTTACAGATCACACACATATATAACAAATGAATATGAGAGATTGATGCCGTCAAAAGATTAAGTTAATAATTTGCATAAAACAAATCAATGAGGCTATATTTGATTTTTACATTGCGAAGAGTTTAGTCACGACGATGTTTATGGTTGTTGTATTGAAAGCCGTTTGAAAATGATAACTACCTTGAAGAGAGGCTTAAAATGTTCAAATGTCACTTGGAACACGACATTGCAATACCAAACTGAGAACATATGACAAAATAATCATTAAAAAGATATAAGGTTCTTACTTACGAACCTCATTGAATAATAGACCCAATAAATCGAAAATACTTTATGATATGCCTAATGCACAGCTTAACCGGACCATTCGCCTTATAACAGTTCATTGCAGACTTTTACAATTTCTTAGAGAATGAATCGAAAATGGATATGAGTTAAACTGCTTAGTTCAATCTCCATTTATGGCTTTAAGCATCAGTGAAAACCACTGTATAATGATAAATTACTACAAAGGTCGCTACTAATATTTTTAAATTTACAAAATATACATAAAATATCGTTACGTTCGAATCTATCTCTTCGTTTATAGGAATTTGATTTCGATGGTCAAGTCACAGCGAGTGAATTAAACTGTTGTAATTGGTAAGTGTTTTAACCAACAGATGTTGGTTAAAACAGTTACTTTGTTCTTTAATCTAAGGAACGTGCTTTGTGTTCCTTAATTTTCGGTAAATTGACGAAGGGATTTTAAATATAGATACACATGTTGAAGAAACCGTGCTCATCAGTTTGTATGTGAAAGACTTTGGGTATTCCATTGTGTAATGTATTCTTCTACTCTTAATAGGAGACTTGACGGAGCGTAAAATTAAGCGCTTGACATATTTGCGACATTAAATTGTTGTTATTAAAATAATCTCATTATTTTACTTATTTGACTTGCAATACAGATCAACCACAAAAGACAACTAACCCTAATTTCTCGATCGCGAATCCCTGTAGACATTCCTGGTGTTAGTCTAGAAAAAATACAAATTGCAATATTTATCAATATTTATTATCGAGAATAAGTAAACTATTGGCGCGAATCTATTGGATAATAAAGCAATTCAAAATTACATAATTACTAAAAATGGCAGTATTTTAAATTTAAATACTCTACACTAATATAAAAAACAAATCAGCTATTTGACAAAACAACAATTGAAGGTATTCTCAGATCAAAGAGCTATGCATTAAATTACCAATTATTGTAAGCAATGTAATGTAGCAGCAATATTTCGGGGACTAATTTCAAATACAATATTTTTTAGGTATTTAGTAATTTATAACAAATATTTAAATTAATATTTAATAATAATACAAATTTATTTAACGTGGCAAATGCGTGCCAGCAGCACGCATACAAGTCCACTAACAAAAGATGATGAAAATGTCAAGCAGATAAATTGTTTAAATGGGATCGGATTTGTCGTTTGAAGCACGGCAGGGAATTGATTGGCGTATATGAATGGGTATATGAATATTAATTAAATATTAACAAATATTTAATATTTACTTAAACATTTATTCCAGTCTACGAAGTGTATACATAACATATATTTTGTGTATTCACGGGTTATATAGTTGTGTACAACGTTTTAAAGGTATTGATTACATCAAAAATATGATTATTTTATGCTAAAGATGTAAATATTCCATAAAATTTATAATTAAGACGATATTTTTTAATGTTTTAAGTAAATAGCTTTTAGCATATAACTTCCTATTACATTTGCGATATAAAACTGGCTAGTATGCCTTGTAAAGGGGGAATAAGTTGTGAGCAATGACAACGAAATATTGAATTAAAAATCTTCTTCAAATTTGCTAAATAAGCGTTAGAAAATAAAATCGTTTTGCCTAGTATTGATGCAGATTAATAATTCTAAAATAATGCACATAACTTACATAAACCGTCAATGCTTAAAGAATATTCGAGCATTGTCTGTTTTCTATTTTCTATTTTTTATCTCAAAAACATAATTTTTAATTAATTTACTATATTGCGTAGAAAAGGATTTTGTAAAATTTTAAAATTTAAACAAATGCATAATTTAAATGTAAATTTACGCAAGACTTCGATATCGTAACATGTATTTAATGTTACATTTTTATTTTCCATTTTGCTTCATACCTTTACAAATACTTATAGTTCACTACAGTAAATAGTTTAAATAAGCAAAACATTTTTATTATAAAAAAATGCAATTATTCAAAATATTTCGAGCTGGAAGAATGCCGTTGATATTATTAATAGCACTAATATTGAAAGAAATAAAAAACTTACAAAAGAAGATGGTACTTGAATTAGTTTTGTCGCAAATTGGATAATATTTATAAACTTAACTATCAATTTATAAAGTTCAAATTTTTAATTCGAGACACACAACACAATTTTTTCTTAAAAGCTGAACGCATCCTAATAAATTTTCAATCCTGCCATATTATCGCTTTTATATTCTCAAAGATTAAATATTATCATAGATATCCGACAACTCTTCTAATGTAAACGAATACGCTTATAGATATAAATTTAAGCAAGTATCCTTGTAACTCAAATAGAAGTAAGTATTCAACTTTTCGTATGGTAGGTACTGTTTACGCTACTTTTTCTCTACAGTGTGTGAATCCTTGATATTAGAAGATTAGCTTTTAAATTGATCTTAAATTACTACGACGAAGTTTAATCGTCGTAATATAATCGATTATATAATCAATTATAATAATCGTAATATAATTGATTATAAGATCGATTATATTACATGCATAATCGTTAAAAAATATTGCAAGGTAATCGAAATTAATACTGGTATAAAACACTATTTCAGTATTAATTCTACAAAAGAATTTTTAGAACAGACAAAAGGAATAATTTTCAAAATATAAATACATACGATTTTAGTACGCTTTATACAAATCTAGATTTAGTAGATATTAAAGAAGCGTTAGTAAAATTAATTAATCTTATATTCGGAAAAAGATATACATATATATGTTATAATAATTATAACGCCTATCTAACAAAAATTAAACCATCAAATAAATATAAATATATGGATAAAATTGAATTAATAGAATCCTTAAATATTTTGATAAATCAAAATTATTTAAAAGTAGGGACATCTATATTTAGACAAGTAAAAGGTGTTCCAATGGGTGGTAATAGTAGCCCAATTATAGCTGACTTGTTTTTAAGCTTTATAGAATATGAATTTGTTCATAACTGTGTAAAAACTAAATCTAAACAATATAAATATATGAAATATGTTTCGATACATTG
Organism: Pomphorhynchus laevis; assembly: GCA_012934845.2. Lineage (NCBI taxonomy): Eukaryota > Metazoa > Acanthocephala > Palaeacanthocephala > Echinorhynchida > Pomphorhynchidae > Pomphorhynchus > Pomphorhynchus laevis. The sequence goes on from WNNJ02001922.1 coordinate 62,004, forward strand.
ATGATATATGTGTATTTAATTCTAATAATTTTTATTCAATTAGTGAGCAAATTTATCCAGAAAGCCTTATTCTTAACAAAACCAATATTAATGATAAAGAAGGTGTATATCTAGATATGAACATTAAATTAACATTAACTAAAACTACTATTAATTTATATCGTAAAGATGACATATTTAAATTTACAAGAAACATATTTTTGCATGAGCATTCATGCATACCATATAATATAAAATATAATACATTAAATAATGAAATTTTAAGAATTGCAACAATATGTAATGATATTGGCTTTCTTCAAAATCATTTAAATAATTTAATAGATACATATTTTAAACTAGGTTACTATAAAAATAACATCAAGCAGAAAATAGTAAAATATATAAATCAACACAATAATATAAAGAATAAATTTAAACTTAAGTGGCAAATTTTTATGGATGGATAATAAATAATATACTTTGCATTAGAATAAGATACTAGATAGTTATTTCAGAGGAAATACATCATTAGCATGTATTTGGCCCCGCTGCTATGTTGGGTAGAGGAGTTAGGGGCCGAAACCTGATAGCATAGCAGTTCCTCCTGATGACCTCTAATTCTTATTCTGATACAACGTCTGTTATTTATTAGTCAATTCATAAAAATGACGTTTATTTTAAATTTTATTTTTTTTTTTATTTTTTAACTTGATTAAAATTATAGAAAATCTAAAAACAATTATTAATTTTATTATTTAATTATTAAATTTTGATTTAGCATTATTATGTTTTGTTTATTTTATAATTATATAACAATACGTAGACTCAGTTAGCTGATAATCGTGTTATAAAAATGCGATTGGACTAAGAGTGATCTGTTTTATTCAATTCTACATAAGAATAAAATCAAATCACTTGACTGGAGGTGACATATTTTATACTGTGATAAATTAGGACCGTAAGATGCGACATTAAAACTATGGAGAGTTAAAGACGAGAAAGGCTTCCGGTGAACAAGACTCAGTGATACGAGATTTTTGATGTACGCAAATTATGGAGAAACTACAATGCCACAACCAATACATTCTTAATGTGATTTCAGACTTATCTATAACTGATAAGTTATAGGTGTGCCTTTGGTATACTTATGCCGTCACCGGACTAGTATTCTATTCTAGAAGACGTATCACAAAGCAAAGACTATTTTTTAAGCACTTTATGTAAAGGTTGCCGAACATCGTGAGCTGCGATTGGCACCTACCTCAGGTTTGTGGCAAACCCTGGGTGGCTAAATCGCAAAAGACTTGAAAGGACCTGATCTCTACACTCATCTGAACGAAGACAGAGTAAGTAAAAGGAAAAGTAGAATTTATTTGTCATTTTTTATATTACTTTTTCTATGCTGTCTAATTTATATATTAAAAACCTTTATTATACTCATCCTCAGATTGGATGAGGTGTTGAACGATGTTATGAAGCTCGATACGTTTACATCTCCGGGACCAAACAATATTGCCCCCTTCCTAGTCAAATCCCTAGCGAACGTAATGAGTAATGTTTGAACTATGTTCTTCAGATACAGCTTGGACACATCTTGGATTCCTGACAGTTTGAAATGTGCAATTGTGGTGCCTATTCCCAAAAAGCATTCTGCTAGCTTTTGCGCGGACATTCGATCCATTAGCTTGACCAGCGTATTCTGCAAACTTTAAGAAAGAATCATTGCTAGTAGAATCAGGGATCATTTGGATCGTAATCACATATTGATTAAATCTCAACATGGTTTCAGGATAGGACGTATACTGTATCACTATGGATTCTATTTATATATTTATGAGTGGGTCAGGCAATTTCTATCGAATAGGTCTTTCCGAGTTTGTGTAAGAGTGTGTTTTCTTATTCAGTGAATGTTAATACTGGTGTACCGCAGGGATCAGTCCTTAGCCCACTGGTCTTTATACTCTTCATTAATGATCTGCGAATCCGCTTATCAAGCTCTCATCTAGCTTTTGCAGACGATATAAAGATCTGGTCGATCATTAAAAGTCCTGCTGATCGAGTATCGTTACAAAATGATCTAAAATCTCTGATCAAGTGGTGCGATTCTACCGAACTATGGTTGAATGTTGATGTGTCCTAATGCAACTAGGTCGCCCTATTGAAACTCTACGGTACTATATTGGAGATATTAACTTAAAGGAAGTGTCTCATCATCAGGATTTAGGGATTATTGTCCATCGATCCCAAAAACAAAGTTGAACACCGACTTCTTTCTAGGTAAAGCTACTAGGGCGTAATATTGTATTAAAAGTGCATTCCTCAGGTTAAGCTGTCACATGTTCAAGAGGTTATTCATCTCCATCGTCAGGCCACACTTAGTGTACTGCATTCAGGCTTGTTTCCCTGTCACGAAGCAAGAACTATTAGACCTGGAGTCTATTCTTAGGCGCGGATCGAGGCTCTGTATTGGATTAAATGGTATTGACTATTATGTACGTCTAAATCGTATTGGGCTGTTGTCGGTACGTGAGAGGTTCATATCCTTGGAAATGCTGTGTATATGGCATATGTCGAATGATGCGGTGGGTTATCCTACTGATGTAATCAAAGCGGGTAGGTAAGTTGCGGGGACAAGCAGAGTCATGTATAAATTTGGATTTAGCGGATTACCAAAAGTGTGTAGACTCTCGAGGAGAGGAATTAACATGTGGAATTCGTTGCCTGAGGAAGTCGTTGCAGTCCCCAGTTTGAGAACGTTTAAATCACGATGCTACAAATGGATACGTGAACAATGCCGCCATTCAACACTACCACTGGAATACCCTAATTAGCTACGTTGACTGACCATTTGCTTTTCTTCTTTTTTGGACTCTGCCTGAATAGCCTTGTGGCTTTGGTATGTATTGGAATAATAATTTGAACACACACCGCCATACCATAATAATTATTATAATAAACAAAAGCAAATGAGCTACAAGCTCGTGTCGCTTACAAGACATGATAAAATAAAAATAATAGTTGAAAAGGGAATGTAAAATTTCCACTTCAATTTATTTAAGGGTTATTTAATTTGTTGTTCGTTGACTTTTAAGAAAGAAAAACATCCCGCTTCGTTGTCTTCTTATTTAAATTAATTAGAACATGAAAATAATTATTACATGCAGTCCATCACAAGTTAAAAAAATAGTAAAGCATCATAATGACAGTTAAACATTATAATTAAATTGATTTCTTAGGGATTTTGGTACTTGAATTGACAGGCTATTCCAATAATAAGTAGCTAACCCACTTATAGTCGAACAAATGCACCATAATTTAACCACATATGTTAAAACTAACACAGCCGTCCAAATTCACAAATATGACGAAATATAATGTAGAAGTTAGCATGGGACAGTTAACGCTGCTTGAATACAACATAGCTCAGTTTTTATAAGATAATGCTCGATTATAAGCATCTTTTAACGGGAGAGGCAGACATTGTACAAAAAGTTGTTAAAGGATCTAACAAGTCGAGAACTACTTCGTAATATAAATTCATATTTAATATTTTTTGTAGAAGCTGAGAAAAATAAAATGGCTATTTAAACATAATTGGATAGGGGTACTCTATGAAACAACATGCAAAATCCACTTCTCATTTAAGTATCATACTGAACACATGATAATTCCTAGCATGCCCTAACATTTGATTACATATTTATTTATAATTGCAAATACACGCCTATGCGCGCTTACAAGGCCATGTAGAAGAAATAGAACAAACAAATACGAAAACAAAAATTAGAATGTAAAATGAAAATGTTGATGAAATTGAAGCAAGTATATTGAAAATAAAGGAGATACGTGGAATGTGGTAAGGCGTCGGGAAGGGGTAAATGAGGGAATGCATTTCTTGATTTAATGTGAAGAAGCCCTAGTGCAGGAACGTATACGTTGTTTGAAGAAGGGAAGCGACGAGAAAGAACGGTCGTATGCTGGCAAAGAATTCCAGGCAAGTAGAGCAGCGACGATGAAAGAGCGGATGCTAGGTTGAGTGCGGAGGGACGTCAAGAAGCAGAGAATTGCTTGATCGCAGAGCCAAGAGGTCAGAACTCTAATCATCAAGATAACCAAGGTGTAAATAGAATGGTGAGTGACAAAATAGAAGACGAAGTGTAACAATACGCAAACGAAATTCAACACGGAGGTTAATTGTGAGCCAAGATAGGATAGGAATCACGGAGAGACGGACCCGGAACGGTATGCAACGTTGATATCCAGAGTGATCGGGCTAGAACAACGACAAGTGATCAATTCAAAAGAGCAAGGACTAAAAGATGGAATGATTTTACAAAGAGACGCTGGGTTACGGCGAATGCGACAATGCCCTAATGATTAGAGAATTTAGAAGGGGATGAGTTGAGGGGCGGGCGGATTCGAATATTAAGCAACCGGCATAGAGCAAACAGCGAATTGAGATGTCGTCGGAATCGGAGTGCCAGGATTCGGTGACGCAGAAAAGATCGATAGATTGCTTCGTGAATAGGTTGAGGATAAGATCGGATTTATGGAAAATAGATCTATCGTTGATGAAGCCGAGCCGGAAGACGTGTGTGGTGGTGATGAAAGGGGCTTGCGGAGAAGACATATAGTGAAGATGAAGCGCCATCGAATGTTAGGGCGAGTGTGGACAACTTGAAAATTTCCGTCTATGTTTAGGATGGAGAGGAATGTTGCGCCGTTTTCCTAGCGACGGTGTTTTTCGATGCGGGCAGAAGAAAGTTGAGCGATTTCGGAAGGGGTGCGATCGGAAAAATTTCGATTGCTTGAAGAAGACATGAGTTCAAGTCGTTATGAGGGAGCAACGGACGAGTAAGAGCGATGCTTGAAAATAATTTTCAGGAGAGGAGGCTGAGAAGGATTAGATTGAAATTTTTTAGGCGAATGAATGCAACAGAAGAGATATCTTTGAAAAGGGATGTATTTTTTTCGCAAGAACAAGAGACGATAAGATCAATCTGAAGGCGGAAGCATTGTGGTCGAGACGTGATTGTGGAGATAAGGAGGTGAAAGGAGTGATATTAGTGACGATGACGCAATGATCGCGAGATTGAAAGCGTTTCCGTAAAGGAAGACGAGTGACGTGAGTGGTTGATATCACGATAGGAGAGCTGGCAGTTGAGAATTTGAAGAAAGTTGGTTTAATTGCGGGAGACACAGAGGATAAAGATAATATAGATGGTGGCAGGCGATGTGGTAAATGCTATGAGTAAGAAGATCGTGGAGTTGGTGGAAGTTATTTTTATCTATGAGTGTAGGCTATTTAAAAACGAGACAAAAGGGCAGGACGGGGTGTCGGGAAGTGAAAATGGCATGGGTGGGATGTGTATATTGTGACAGGATCAGTGGGTGGAGAAAGGCCATTGGAAACGATGGGGTTAGTTTGAGTATGCGTGTTGGATGTTGATATGTGCTTATGTGAGAGGTTGCGGATAAATTTGTTTGCACAAAATCCGCATAGGAAGTCTTCTTTAGACTTAGTTGTCGCAGACAATTGTTGTCCAGACGCTGCAGTCGTGTGTCGAGCACTGTACTTGCAATTAAGCATCGTTGGCGTCGGTCGTGGCTGTTTTCTTACGCCCTCCCATTAATGCCCTTGTGTGTTTAAGCTGTTAAGCTGCAACTGATTGAATCAACCTGTAACTGATTGATACGATCTGCAACTGATTGAATTGATCTGTAATGTATTTTATCTTTTTGATTTTTTATCTCTTTTATTTATATAAAACAAGTCACAGGGAAGAAGAGAGAAAAGAGGACTTAAACGGGGTCTTGTGGAACACCGTGCGAGATGAAAGAATATTTAAAAAACAATATTTTAACGTGGCAAATGCGTGCCAGCGCACGCTTACATGACCACAACAAAACAAAAATGTAAATCATGTGTCGAGAAGGTGTGAAAGGAGGTGTTTGAATGTGATAAAAGAGGGAGCGCGGCGGACGTCGAGTAGGAGCTGATTCCAGGCCAGTGAGGCGGCGGCGAGGAAGGATCGGAGACCGTAGTTGTTGGATTAATTGGGAACGTGGAGTAAGAGGGTATGACGGGAACGCAGCGATAGCGAGGTGGGACGAGAGTCGTCTAAGAAAGAAAGGTTGATGAACGATGGGGAGCCGACAGCGATGAGACGAAAAGTTACGAGAAGGCGGAGTTTGATGCGGATGTGGATGGTGGGCCAGGAGAGTTGGGCAAGATATGTGGATATGTGGTCAAAGCAAAGGAGACGAAAGAGCACTCATACGGCGCAGTAGATAAAGTGTTGTAGGGGTAGGATGATGGATTTTGGAGAATTGGCGAAAAGACTGAGGCAGCAATCGATTTTAGGGAAAATAAGCGATGAAAGAAGAGACATACAAGAACGGAAGTCGATAAGGGGGCGGATACAGCGGATGTCACTGAGAATTAAGATAGATAAGCGGACCTTGTCACGGACGAAGGGTTTAAGGGAAAGGTGACCATCGAAATGGAAGCCAAAAAGTGAGATTGTGTACTATGGGGATGATCGATGAGGCAAAATATACAGTGGGAGGAGATATGTTTGGTTTACGGGGTAGGATCCACATTATTTTAGACTTGTCGGGGTTTAGAACGAGATGGAGATTGGAGAGACGTCCCAAAGAGGAGTCCTCTTCTAACGCCCGGAAGAGGACGTTAGAAAAGGACGTATGTTGGCTGCTTTTCAGTCCTCTGAAAAATGCAGATACGAATAGAACAATTGAAAGGGATTGTAAGGAACTGTGATATGATGGAATGAATAGATGAAGAGAAGTTAGAGTGAACACTAAAAGAGCGTTTGGAGAGGTAAGATGTGAACCAGGCTACAATAAGAATTGAAAAATTAGTCGTGACGAAGTCGAGATAGTGGAACAAAATGATCAACAATATCAAACGCAGAAGACAGGTCAGGAGAGATTACGACACTACATAGTTTCATATCGCGGATTTGAAATAGATCACTGAAAGCTTTTAGACCAAAAAGTTCAGTAGTGTGATTATTATAAAATGGATTTTTAAAAGGGGATATATTGTTTTCTTATTTGTTTTTACTTTTTCTACGTGGTATTGTAAGTGCGCATAAGCGTGCATTTGCCACTACAAATAAACATGTTGTTGTAAGCAAATGTAAGCGCATGCTAGGAATTATCAGGCGTTCAATATGATACTCGAATAAGAGGTGGATTTTGCATGTTGTTTCAGAGTAGCCCGAAAAGGACTATGTTGGCTGACGTCTTCTAACGTCGCGAAGAAGAGGTATGTTGGTTGCTTTTCAGTTCTTTGTAAAAATGCAATTACGAATAGAACAATTGAAAAGGGTTGTAAGGAACTGTGATATGACGGAATGAATAGATTTAAGTACATCCGTAGAGATAGGATCGGCAGGCAAAGAGGTATTGGGTATAGAGAGAGCATAACCTTATATACTGTTAGAAGAAACAGGAAGAAATAGAATAGCTCGGGAAGAAATTTGCATGATGAGCAAGACGAGAATTGATTATTTACATTTATAGAGGAGATGATCGTAGTGATTTTTGACTGAAAATAAGAAGAGAACTCGTGGTGATCGATGAAGTGAACATTAGAAGTGCTAGCAAGAAGAGAATTGAAAGTTCTCCAAGTATACTTTTGATCGGTAGATTATGCAATCTTGTTTTGCCAAACAGTTTACACTTATCACGGAGAAGAGAAAATGAGAGCGTCGAAGATTTAAGTAATGAGCACGATGACTAAAGATAGAAGTGTAACCACGTTTGAGAAAACGAAGACCGACTCTAGAAGAATGACGTAGAATGCGCTTAGAAATTTTACAGTCAGAGTCGAATCATGGGACACACGAGGAGCTTTAGGAATTCGGGACTAATGAGCTGGTCGGCGAAAGCTGACCTGGATAGACTTAAACGCATCCTGAAGAAAGCTAGGTGGGCCCTGAAACGCGCTTAGCATCAGTCGTCGAATGGGAAACCCAAGTGCGCCTCTGGGGTACTTGGGCTATCTCGGGATTAGTCTTCTTTTCGAGAGGACGTCCACCAGAGCAAATACTAAGGTTTCTCAAGCTCCTCATCTCGCGATTACCAAGCATAGTCCGCCTCGATTGGATTCATCGGGTGGGTGAAAGATCATGGGTGGTTCAGTCGGAGTGCGGCGTGTTGAATTGGCTGGATAGCTCAGATCCCGCTGAACCTGAGGCCGTGACAATATTTTGGAGACTATAGAGCTCATTGGTGAAAAGTGTGAATATACTATCAGCTGTCAAAAAGGTTGCATAATACGATAAGAGTGCAAAATCAAGAATTGTGGAGCGCAAGAGAGTAAAGTCGAGGAGTTGCCATTATTGACTTAAAGTAGGAGAGGTGCGAACATGAGAGAATGGGATAGTGATATTAACAAAGATAAGAAAATAATAGGAAAAACCAGGATCTGAGATTAAAAAAAGGATTTATTTTAACGTAGCAAATGCGTGCCAGCGCACGCTTACATGACCACAACAAAACAAGACTGGGAATCAGGTGTCGAGAAGGTGTGAACGGAGGAGATGTTTGAATTTGATAAAGGAGGGGGCGCGGCGGACGTCGAGAGGGAGTTGATTCCAGAAGAGATTGCAGAAGAAGCGTATGCAATGAAAATGTTGGAAAAGCGATAATATCAAGAGAGCCACCAGGAATATGGGTGAGGAGGTTTATTAATAAATGTTGGCTAAAATCGGACAAGACTTATAAGATTTACGGAATCTGAATCAGAGGGGCGATGTAGACGGATGTTGCAATCACGAACGACAATAAAAGGTAAATAAGAAAGTGAATGATTTGATACTCGATCGGCGAATTTATTGAAAAATAAGCAAGACGGTTGAGACAAACCTTGGCGATAGACGATTGCAAGTTGAATAGAAAAAGGGAATGAAAATTTACAAAGGAGCAATTCAAATGTAGTACATAATAAGGTGAAACCAATTTTCGCACGAGACGAAGGGATCTGAGCGAAGGCGACGATTCTGCCATGATTAGAAGTATATGATTTTGTTGAGTCAATGGGGCAAGCAGAGTCAACAAGAGAAAATTTGAAGGAACGTACATTACGGATTGCAACGTCGTCAGAACCGGTATGCCTGGATCCAGTGAGACATAAAAGATCTATTGATTGTTGTGCGAAGAGATCGATAAGTCAGTTTTGTGAAGAATTGAACGGGTGTTAAGAAGAGCTAGACGAAAAGATCGTTTTGTTTTATTTTTAGCTAGAGAAGGTGATGATGAGGAGATACAGGTCCCAACAGATTTTTGGACGTAGATGGACTACATGAAAAATTTTATTCACATTTTTGATGGCAAGAGATTACACCATGTTAGTTTAGAATCGATGTCCATTTGAAGAGCATTGAGGTCATCAGAAAACAATACACTAATTTCTTACTACACCTTATGTTTGAGTCATTATACTGTTCTTTAACGTTAGAACTAAACTTTCTCTTGTGGAATTTTCTAATTATCATGTGGATAGTATTTTTATTCAATTGTTTGCGATGTGACTTCGGGATGCGTCGCCAAAAATAATCCGAACGTGATCTTTCAGGAATCATATTTAAAAAAATATTTTGAAATTTAAAGTCTTTTTATTTTACTGCGTCTCAAAAATATAAATATTTTGGACTATGTATAAATGATAAATAATCGAAATATCAATATTTTTGAATATTGTACAAAAAATTCAAAAATATACAAAAAATGCAGTTGTTTAAGAAATTTATCGTTTTCTCTAATTTGCATAAATGATGCTTAATATATTTATTTTGAGATTATTCAAGTAATGAGTATTACACAAAAGTATACATTTAAAATTAAAATTGTGTTGATATATGCCGTCCGCTAGACTTGTTTTAATTCACAGTAACAAAACTTATGTTCGGATGCTCTCAAGTCAATCGCTAACTTCCTAAAACTGCTCTCCCTCATGCTAACAACAAATAAACAGTTAAAATATTCAACATTTAGCGATCAAATTTCACCATAAATCAGATAACTTAAAGATTTCACCATAAATCAGAAACTGAGTTCTATGGATTTCAAGGCTCTATTCTCTTACAATCGCAAAATCAGGGGCTCGAATATTCCACTAGTATCGTTGAGGGATGATTCTCAAGGCGAGGTCACGTGTAAAAGTGTAATGGCAAACTTATTTGCCCAGGAGTTTTCATCGATGTTTTGCAGATTAATCGATAACTTACAGATTTCACCATAAATCAGAAACTGAGTTCTATGGATTTCAAGGCTCTATTCTCTTACATTCGCAAAATCTGGGGCTCGAATATTCCACTAGTATCGTTGAGGGATGATTCTCAAGGCGAGGTCACGTGTAGTGTCATGGCAAACTTATTTGCCCAGGAGTTCTCATCGATGTTTTGCAGATTAATCGATAACTTACAGATTTCACCATAAATCAGAAAATGAGTTCTATGGATTTCAAGGCTCTATTCTCTTACATTCGCAAAATCAGGGGCTCGAATATTCCACTAGTATCGTTGAGGGATGATTCTCAAGGCGAGGTCACGTGTAAAAGTGTCATGGCAAACTTATTTGCCCAGGAGTTCTCATCGATGTTTTGCTCTTCGCGGACATTGTGTAGTTCTGAATCAGAAAAGGGTTCAGATGCATTCGACCGATCTAATCTGTCGTTTTGTGCTGAAGATGTTTTAAAGCTTCTCTGTAAATTAAAACCGAACATCGCTGCCGGTCCGGACGGACTTCCCTCAATTATTTTAAATAAAGTTGCTCCTCAAATATATTTATATGTTTTTCGTATGTTTCAGTTTTCTATTCTCCAATCTCGAATTCCTTCGCGTTGGAAGGAGTCTATTGTAGTTCCAGTGTATAAAATGGGAAATCGACAAGTGTGTAAGAACTATCGCCCAGTAGCCTTGACATGTATTATTTGTAAGTTGCTTGAAAAGCTAATAGTCAAAAACATATCCTCTGATTTGGAAAGCAACGGTAAACTCACTGACTCACAACACGGTTTCAGATCAAATAGATCAACAATAAGTAATCTTTTGGTTTCTTCCTACGCATGGCAGTCTTCATTAGATGAACGAGTTCAATCTGATGTACTTTTTGTAGATTTCTCTCATGCTTTTGATTCAGTTCCGCATGATCGACACATTCACAAATTGAGGTCACTTATTGTTTGTCATATGTGTCGCCTGGATTGCAAATTACTTAAGTTCAAGCTCTTTCAAAGTACGTGTAGGTGCATATATGTCCACCTCATTCGTTATTTATTCTGGCGTTCCACAGGGTGATGTTATCTCCCCACTTCTTTTTATTGTATATATCAATGATCTTCCGTCTGTAATTCGTTCTGATGTCTTAATGTATGCTGACGATGTTAAGATATGGCGACCTATTAGAGACGGAAGGGACATTAAGATTCTTCAAGATGATCTGACATGTCTAGAAAAATGGTCAGCGGAAAATGGTTTGAGGGTTAACCCCTCTAAATGTGCGCATATGTCCATTGGTTCTTCACTAAACTCATCGTATCAGATAGGTTCGATTCAGATAGGCCGAGTGGGTGAATTAAAAGATCTTGGTGTGATGATGACCAGTAGCTTAAAAACTAATGTCCACACTAAATATATTTGTAATCGAGGCTATCGTATTTTATGGATGTTTTTCAAGTCTTTTGATCGGATAAGTCCATTAATGTTCAAGCGACTATTTTGCTCTTATATTCTTCCCATCCTTGAATACGGTTTACATGTAACTTATCCACAGACTTTAAGGGAATCCCGTGACATTAAAAACTTGTTACGTAAAGGGTCACAAATGATTCCGAATTTCTCCAATTTGAGATATGCTGAACGTTTGACATCTCTACGTGTCGGCACATTGAAATATCGCAGATCGGCCATTGATTTATCAACTGCAGTCAAAATTGTTTTCGATGGCTTTGGTAGTCTCTCTAGCTTATTATCCGTGAATGATAGACGAGAAACTCGTGGGCATTTGTGGAAATTAATAAAGCCAACTACAAGAATTCCTGTTCACCATCGATTTGCAACCAGGGTAATTAACGGGTGGAATGAACTAAAGTGCCTTGATATCTCTAGTAGAATATCTAGTGATGCTATCAAGAAAGACATCGAAGCCTAAAGAAGGAATTTGCAACTACTATTTGATTGAATTTTTTTGTTGATGTTTTTTATTTTATTTTATCATGTTTTGTAAGCGACACGAGTTTGTAGCTCATTTGCTTATGTTTGTTATAATAATAACTTAACTGACATTAAAAACTAATTTATATTTAGTAAATATAAAATATAATATATTAGTTATTATAAAATATATAATATTAATAAATTTATAATATTATAAATATATTATAGTAAATATAATATTTATATTATAAATAAATATAAATATTTATATCAGTTTCTTAAATGCCATACACACAATTAGTATTTTTATTGTAAAAAACAAGAAAATCAATTATTACCAGAATATGTTGAATTACGCAATACTAGTCATGAACATAAACCAGTAGTTATCAAAATGAAGAATCCTTGCTATTTACTATAATTAAAATTATTGATTTGCATAATCAAGAATTATCGCCTCCGCCTTTTCGCCAATTCTCCAACATCCATCATCATACCCAACAACGCATCATCAACTCCGTCGTTCGAGTGCTCCTACGTCTCCGTCGCTTTGACCACACATCCACATATCTTGCCCAACTCTCCTGACCCACCATCTACATCCGCATCACACTCCGCCTTCTTCTCGTCACTTTTCGTCTCATCGCTGTCGACTCCCCATCGTTCATCAACCTCCCTTTCTTAGACGACACTCGTCCCACCTCTCTATCACTGTGTTTCCGTAATTCCCTCTTACCCTACGTTCCCAATTACTCTAACAACTACGGTCTCCGATCCTTCCTCGTCGTCGCCCTCTCGCCCTGGAATCAGATATTTCTCGACGTCGCCGCGCTCCCTCCTTTATCACATTTAAATACATCCTCATATTTTTGGCTACGTGAAAAATATGGTCAGGCTGCATATTTTTGCAGGCTGCATATCAGGTCAAGCTGCATATTTTTGGCTACGCGAAACGCCTCCAGATATTAAATATGCCTTGTCTGCGATATATCCGTGACAAGCGAGATCTCTCTCTTGTTTAGAAAATTCTGCATACTAAAGATCATCCACTGTCACATCTACTGCAACTGAGAGGTCAACCTTCTCTTCGCGGACACCTTCTGATGCTGAGAGCACAAAGGTACATGCATGCAGTTTCCTGCTTTGCCAAACGAGTCGTACGATCTTGGAATTCGCTTCAGAGTGGGACCGTTTTGTCGTCTACTGCTTCAAGTTTTTGCGCCCTACTGGATGATGACCCTTCCTTCTCAAGACAACGGTGGGATTTTCAATAGTTCATCTGATGAGGAAGGGACAAAACGACTCTTATTCTTTTTATTCATTTGATTTTGTGAAGCAACTTGTAAAGAGCCTCGGCTCAATTTGCTGTCAATTAATAATAATAATCCTCCGTTCCAACCTTCTCGACACATGACTTAGTTTTGTATTTTTTGTTGTGGTCATGTAAGTGTGCGTCGGCACACATTTGCCACGTAAAAATAAATTATATTTTTAATACAAAATCAGATCACGTCACTAAGGCTACATAGTTTGACTATAAACTTAAAAAGTAACTATCTTTATCTTAAAAGCATTATAATTTAGTATTTTTATGAATTGACTAATAAATAATATGCGATGTATAAGAAAAGGATTATATGTCATCAGGAGGACCTGCTATGTTATGTTTTCGATTCCTATTCCTGTATACAGAGTACAGTAACACATAGCAGCGTGGCTAAATACACGTCAATGTTTTTAAATTATTATATTATTATAACAAACAGAAGCAAACGAGCAAATTATAATTACTCTTAATTTTTAAATTTCAATCTTAATTTGATAATCTATTTCATTATTATATATCGATTTCCAAAGAAGCCGAAACTTGTAGGAAAGCATCACATCGAATATATATAATTTTGTTATATATAACAAAATGCAATGAAAAAATTATCAAGAATCCAAGAGTTCAAGTTCGAGGCGTTTCTTGAATTGTGCAGCAGTACAACTATGTTTTGTTCGATGCTTTGACCGATACTTCACACATAGCTCGTACCCACGTAACATTAAGGAGGCGGGAAGGAAGAGGAGTAGCCTCAATGAATGGTTATGCAAGCGCAACATCATTCACATCAGTGTTAGATCTTCAATCAGAAAATCAAATTCAATATATCTAATACTCAACGCCTCGAGCCCAGTAAAAAAGGGATGGAGATGTATGCTCGAACCGAATTCGAGGATCTCTTCAAAATGCTTTCTAATTTAATCAACTCAGATTTCAGTTGAGGGTGTGTCCCCTGAGAAGCATAAAGCATATGCGATTTCAAGAGACTTGCATAGACAATAGCCATGCCTTAGGATCAAGCCGATTATTGACTTGATAGCGGAAGCACAAAGTTTAACAACAATTAGCCACAATTAAAGAAGAGTGAATACAAGTTTTAAAGTTTGCCGTGATTACAACATTTAGATCAGTAAAATGATTTACTGAATCGATAACGCTTGAACTGAATTTATAATAAGGCAAGGGTAGTCGAGAGTGACCAATTCTCATATATTTACATTTGGTGGCATTAATGACTAGGGCGTGGGATGAACGGCAGCAGCTGATTTATCCAAATTTGATTGTAATTTTAGAAAACAAGAACAATCACCAACTAAATCTAATAAGCACCACAATTTCAGATCATCAGCGTGTAAAAGGCACTGACATGTAACATTTTCAGTGATTTCATTACTGACGATATTAAATAAAGACTAAGAATACAACCTTGAGGAACACTGTGAGTGAGATTGTACCATTCTGAGATAGAGTCACTATCTCAGAATCAGTCGAAAGAAAGTATATTCAAGAATTCAAGTATCAATTTACAAAAATGTTTAGAGAATCCGTAATTCATAAGCTTTCATAGTAATATTGGATGAACAACTCGATGAAAAGTTTTGGGCAAAAAAACGACATCAACCGAAACGCTTTGGTCAACAAAGCCGGTCAAGCTTTCTCGAGTTAGTGTTAGATTTGTAGAAGTGAAACGATCATAAAGCCATGCTGCTTATTTGATAAGATACTGAATTTGTTCAAATGCGAAGATATGTGCTTTATGATCGTATCTCAATCATTGTGCAAGCAATACATGTCGAACACATTAGCCGATAGTTTTAAAAATGAGCACTATCCCTCTTTTGGAAGACAGGGATGACTAATGCTCTCTTACATATATATGGAATAATTCTAATTTTCAAGGACCAGTAGTAAACATCAGAAAGCGAACGGTATATATGTGATGCAACCTTACTTAATAATATACTAGGAATTAATCGGGCCCTGAACTATTTTTAAACGGCAGACTCAACAATATATTGAGAACATCAAGTGGATCAAAACGAATGCTAGATTCTTGATACTGTAGGTACGAATTACCCGTTGTAATATGATAATCTCGCATGGAAAATTGATTGTGAGTGAAACAGAAGTTATCGGTAAGGATATTAGAGGTGTGGAAGGAGAAACAGATTTTAACTCACCATCGACCACAGTTGAAGACTGAGATGACTAATTCTCCATTCCATATATGGAATAATATCAGTTATCAAGGACCAGTAGATGTATTTCCTCTTATATAATGTGATTTATCTAGTGTCATATCTTATTCATGTACACATGATACTTTATTATTGGATCACTTAATTAAGATTACATATTTTGTTATTTAGATTACATAAATTAATTAAAAATGAAACATCACTTATTATTTTTATTTAACTTAAAAATATTAAAAACCAGTAAAGTGCTTTACACACTTCCTTTAATGATCAAACGAAATTATCACAGCGTAGCAAGATCTTCTCCGTTTTCTTACCAGGTGCAATAAGGTACTTAATCCAAATTATATTTAAACGTTTAAAGCTTTGCGCTTATTTAAATAGCAAAGTTGATTTCCATGGAATTCCGTTTACAGAATTTAGACATGTGCATAACTGTCGCTGATGACGGCAATCATCCAATGTAACAACAAAGATATTGGATGAAAATATGTGTTCATTTTGAGATGCATTCCATTAGAAAAAAAATACTAGCATTTGAACAAGCATTACGCTGCACGGTGGTTACATCAGCACCATAACTGCTTGATGACTTGCTAATAATAAGGCAATCTTAAGTCATTGTGTGTTACTGGTGAAATCAATTTGCTTCAAATCGAAAAGTATTTTTGTGAAAATAGCACAGATAGAGAACGAAAAGTGTTCATTTGATTTAATTTTAAATTCCTCGGCAGCACTTATTGAAATTAATGACACTAATATAAACTTTTTGAAATCTTAACATCAGCAAAACAACAGTACGCTACTTTTCAATTTGACATCATCATCCGCTGGTCAAATTCTTACATTTCACTTTTCAATCTTTACTGATAATTTTTTTTATTTCTAAACCACCGTAGTTAGAGGCGCATTTCATAAAATAATTTACTTCTAAAGTCACTAATCTCACTCACACTAGTGAACCGATATGTAAGACATGTATATTACGATAGATCTAATATTTGCAGCATCTTTTAAAAATGTAGCTCGCCGTTCATTTGTACTCCGCCGTTCTTTGTTAGCTTAGATTCAACAAGTTTTAAACTGCTCTCAAACGGGTTAATTAACAGTTTGCTGTTATACACTTCTGATACCACGTATACAAATAATCTGGGTGATAGTTTTTGTGTATATAAAAATGCAACTAAGTTGGTTTCCTCTGCTAATCCTTTTTTGTATAAAAATCGGTTAAAGACACTGGATGTACTCTTTATTCGTTATGCACTCATGACTATTGATATGTGTTTAGTATGGAGTATTCTCCATGATTGTAATCTCCCTCTAAAGGGATTTTAAAACTAAGGGAACAATCTTCATTACGCGGCCATTCTTTGATGTTTAAGAAAAATAGATTTAATCGAACCCGAATTAGATTCTCCGTTGAAGTGTCATTCAAACATAGAATAATATTTCCGAAGGAACCGTATCGACAGAAATAATTTTAAAATTTAGGAACAGATTTGACTTTGACCCTGCAGTAAAGATCCTCAAGACACTATATAACTAATTTACTTTTAAACTATTTAATTTCATTTGTTTTGTATGCAACTATAAGAGCTTTTGGCTTATTTTGTTGTCTATTTTTAGCCCTTTCCTCATTCGTTGTGTATTCTAAATTTCTAGGATGTCATACTCAGCAAATTGAGTCTCAAATAGCGTTTATTAAAACATTTTATGGAGGAAAGGGCAAAAAATAAAAGATGTATGGACCTTTATTTGGGCGGATATGCTTGGAGGCGAAATTCGTGCGTGATAAGCTTACCTTTATTTGAAAAATTTTTGGTTATGAAAAATAATCTGCAGTTATGCAAAATATGAAAACCGGATTTAACTAAATACTTTTCGAATGTTTTACTGTTCTATTCGTATTAGTTGAATTTGGATATAATAATTATTAAGGAGAACGTACCGGGCGCGGCTTAAAGATTTCATCACAAGTATGGTAAATAAGGTAATCTATATTCCTGTATCAATTAATAGAACAACGATGAACCAACGTTTAATTTGTATGCCTATTTGTTTCAAGTAGGAGAATGATGACAAAATTATCAAGATCTAAAGATATTCGTAGTTTAGAGAAAGTACCATACTAAAAAGTTAGGCGACATCTCCGTAACATTATTATGATCCATCCCTCCATCGCATATGATAATCATATGCGATTAGGTTTTGACTCTATTCTTGAGTTGGTATTGAGTGATATTGTGTGACTGAATCTAATTGTCATTATCTGTTTAAAATTTAAGTGCTACTTTACATATAATTCTTCAAAAGAACAAACACGTCAAAATTACTTATCATCGTTATAATTTATTAATTATAAGGCAATAGAATTATAATTATAAGGCAATATTTTCTTGTCGTTAATATATCAATGGCTTTGAAAACTTTTTGTACTTTTATCTAAAAAATCAAAATAGTCTAATTAAATTATTTATTAAATTATTTATGGTATATTTATTTAAAAATCAAATTAGTTAACTTAGTCTAATTATTTTGTACTATATCCGGTATAACATGTTATCTTCTAAGGATAACGTGTGTGCCTATCGTGTCTAGAAAATATTCAACATGTGATCATGTGTTTAAATGTAAAGTTCTTTCAAAATGGATCATCCATAAATTAATCGACTGTCGGTTCTAACATGTCATCAACAAAAATTAATAAAAACAGTGTTTTGAATTAGAAATAAACCGACAGAAATGAATTACACGAAAGAATTTTATAACTCGACATTTAAAATTTGTATATTAAAAATTATAATATTTGATATAAAATATCCCACTATTAAATGCCATTTTGGCGTTCAATAAAACTCTGTTAATATTCTGATAAATACATACATGTTGATAACTTTGCACAATACGATTGACGAAAATGTCATTGCGTTTGTATCATATTTGTGCTGAATTAAATAAACGTCAATTCGCATGAAAAGCTACTAGTCGATACTTAAATACCTTTCAAATATATGACGCAGATTTTATTCAAAATCAGAAAAAATGATTTCATAATTTTTTTTGTAATATTATTTATTGAAAAAGAAAAGTTAATTTACAGAAATGATTTCAGAATAATAAAAATAATAAAAATATAATAATAAAAATTAGAATAATTTGTCAATAAAGCAGATGAGACGAGTAATCGTCAGCCAACATTAAAAGAACCGAAACGTGAACGGTAGGTATTGGTAGGTAGCTGATGAGGTCCGCCAATACTAAAATGTAGCTTACTGCTGTTGGCGTATATATAGGATTAAAGTAGTGTGCAGAATAAAAATAGTCATCATAATTTCAAGTTTCATATATATGTAAACTACAATTGGCCATTAACTATTTTGACTTATTTGAAATTTATTTGACTTATTTGACTTATTTGACAGTTTGAAATTCGAAGCTGTTAACAAATAACTATATACAATGTTTTCAATAAAGCTACATTAGCCTCACTTTGGATCTTAACAATTTATTGAAAACATTTGTGTGAGCATTTGTTGTCAAGATGGACCCAGTCGGAAACGGATTGGCGAACGTTGATTATGCACGATATCCTAATATGCAATAATACATAGTATTTTTCTGCAACATTCACGATGAGTTTCCTTAAACGGAAATAGTTAACATGTCCAAATAGCAAAGTCCAAAATAATGTGGATAATTCCATCTCACCTCAGCATTACTCCATTTACCTTATATCTGTACTCAATCATTCCTCATGTCGTTAATGATAGCGTATTCCTCTGTCTCAACTTTGACAACCATCTTTCTTTCAAGCCATTTGTTTCCGATAAAGTCCGCTTAATCCGTGATATTCGCCGTATTCATAGGTTGATCGATTTTCACTCCTTTTCCTTGTATCCACCCTTTTATCTTCACGAATCGATTATTGACTTATCATGTTCTCTAACTCTCCCGAAACTACTCTCCAATATCTCTAACGATGAGTTTCCTTAAAGGGGAATAGTTAACATGTAATATCAAAGTCCAAAATCATGGGATAATTCAGCAGTTCGCGTAAACTCACCAGTTCACGTTCTCTTACGTCTCCACCGTTTTGACGACATATCTTAATTTTTTTCAATATTTGGCGTCTCATAATTAGCCATCATGCCCAATTTCGTTTGATTCTCCTGACCCATTATATACTTCATCACAATTCCCCTTCATACCTACATCTTATATATCTCGACGAATCTCGTTCTGTTTCTTTATCTTAAAGATCACATTATTCCCTTCTTCATTATACTCCAAATTATTCGACCAATTACTGCATCCGTTCCTTTTCTGTTGCTGCTCCTTTTGCTTGGAATTCCCTCCTTAAGTAGATCCGCTCGACTTCCTTGTTCAAAATTTATCTTCGGGATTATTTTTTATCACTTTTTTGTCATTTTTAGTGGGCTTGTAAGCGAGCCGTTGGCAAGCATTTGCCACTCAAAATAAATTTATCTTTTTTTTTTATTTACAATTAACCATCTAGTATTATCATGTATTATCTACACAAGATTTTAGACAGAAAAGTTTTTTACTAATCTAATATTTCAAGAGGAAAATAGCTCGGCTGGAAGTGTCAGTCGAACCATGCCCTCTTCACTGGCCATGATATTTAATTATAAATGTATATAGTTAATATAATTTGCAATATAATCTTTGTTAATATATACAACAAGTTTATATTAACTTCAACATTTGAAGTTAATATTTGGCATACAATAATACTTTTTGCTCAATAATATTGTATGTTACAGTAGTTACAAATCAGATCAGCTAAGTCTACGTATTTTATAAAAGTCAATTCATTTTAGTCGATTCATAAAAATTGACTTTTAATTTTAATTTTTTATAAATTATATAAAATCTTACTGAAAATATTCATTTTGATTCTTTTAATTGCATATATTTATAGAATGAAACCAAGGAAACTAAAATTTATCCGATAAAAAGGTTCAGCTCAATATGTCAATAGCTGCTATCATCAGGAACTCATAGTTCCTGATGATAGCAGCTATTTTAGTGATCAGTTTACATCGATAGATTTGATCGATTTCTAAAAACGTGTCCCCATAAGCTTTAAGGTTTTTAGTATTAGCAATAGACTCAACATGAATGTTTTAATGTCAACTCTTATAATTTACTTTTGGAAAATATCCATGAAACCAAGGAAACTAAAATTTATCCGATAAAAAGGTTCAGTTCAATATCAGGTCAATAGTTGCTATCATCATCAAAAACTGTCTCATTTTATTATTCTTCTCGATGTTTTAACCGTCCTAAACAATTTTGAGAGCACATTGACCGTTTCATTAGACATTAAATTAAAATTTTTCTTAATAAGTAAATATTAGGTTCAGTAATAAATCTTGATTTATTACTTACTCAACTGGACTGTTTTACTTAGCGGTACATCGCTACGTGAAACATCTTTATTTAATAATACAACATTATTTAAAGGTATGAAAGTGGATAAAACGTCATTCATTAACATTGCCCTTAAAACCATTCAAATTAATTTAATAATTATAATGAAGATAAAAGAAATATAAAATTGAAACATTGATATCACTGGTTGTTGATTTATTGGTTGTTATCCAATAAATGTTTTAATTTCTAATTAAATATTTAAATGAAAAATATAAAAAGGAATATTGTAAAATTCGAAAATTTGTGAACAATAATTTATTATTTTTAAAATATCCATTTTTTTAATTATTTATAGAATGAAACCAAATAAACGAGAATTTATTCGATAAAAAGGTTCAGTTCATTATTTCAATAGCTGCTGCTGTCATAAATATGATCTTTCCATAGCATCAGAAACTACTGATGATGATAGCAGCTATTGAAATATTGGACTAAACTCTGCCTTTTTTATCGAATACGATATCGTTTCTTTGGTTTTATTTTATAAATAATTACAATTAAAAGAAACAAAAAATTAAAATTTAAAATAAAAGTCAATTTTAATGAATTGACTAATAAATAATATTCGTAGTTGATACTGATCCATTATTGATAAAGTATTATTGAAGCTGGATCAAAGAAAAGTGGAAATTTTTTGATATTTCGCTAACCTTTGTTAGCATCTTCAGAAAATTAAATTTACATTAAAATTTTACCTGTAATTTTCTGAAGATGTTAATAGAAGTTAGCGAGATATCAAAATATTTCTTCTTTTCTTTAATCCAGCTCCAATAATTCTTTATCAGGGTAGTATTAATGTAGTATTTCATTAAAACGTTTTATTCTAACTTATATTCAAATTTCTTAATAGAATTGCAAAAAACTTTATTCTCAAAGTCCTTAGTTGACGACATTTAGATAATAAATGAATTAAATGAAGGTTAATCTATTTGTTATTGTTAAGTTCAATATACCTTACAAAATTATTATCATCATAAGGAAAATATCCACCGTAAGACATCAGCCGTTGTTTGAAGTAATATTTTTCTTAGCTTTCAATGCACTCAATGAATCCAGGAATAGCCAGGTTGTGATATTAGAATTTTACTTGCAATTGTACATTTTTATAGTAAGAAATGCTATGTTAAGTTTAAAAAGCTAACCGTTAGTGCAATGCATAATGTTTGTCTATTAAAACATCAGACAACCGTAAAAAGAACTATATTCATTCTGTGAAATTAAAAGTTCAATTTTAATTTACCAACAACTCTATAAAAGCATAAAAGGAGTTTTGTTTTATGAGAACGGAACAAGTTTAGCAGAGTTTCTAATTTACCGCCATGACACCAAGCTGTTTTGAATCCATGATAAACAAACAAAAATCATCAAATCTTTTAAATATCTTTGGATGCTTTATAAATGTTCACTGTTTAAGCAAAAGGCAGGGTTAAACGGTAGACGTTGTGCTAAAATAAAGAAACCAGAAAATTATACAAGTTTTGTATAAAAATCACGGTAACAATTGATTTTACAAATCCTTAATTAATATAAGGCAAAATCAATATAAGGCAAAAAATTTTGAGAGGAAAGCAAAACATACTTTATATCTTGTGATACTAACTTTCTCACAGATTATTACGGATATTAGACAAATATGATGAAAAATTGACATCCTAACAGATGCACAGACAATATTAAAAACAGACTGGGCTAATATAAATGTTAAAAAAATAAATACTGGAGAACGTTTGTCTTCTTCGTAGAGAAATGTCATTCTTTTAGCAAGACTGGCTGCTACCACCAGCCTACCATGTTCTTGCCCTTTGGAGCCGTCGCCAGATCTTTCAATTTCTTTAATACCAATTGCTTCTCGCTCTGAGCCAAATCTTTCGAATAGAGCCAAATCTTTCTGAGCCAAAAAATCGCTCTGAGCCAAATCTTTATGAGCCAAATGTTTTTATCTACAACATGATGAAAACCAATTACTGCAAAGAACAAATAGGCATTCGGCTAAACTATCAGTAGACGTGCCGCATTTACTTAGAGGAATCCTAAGCATAACAACTGTCTTGTTTAGTTATGCACTTTATGCGCTTAACATTCGGCAATAAATACAGAGTTGTGCAAAATGGATTTTTATTTAAATCATATTTTGGAAATCATTTCTTGTTAAAAAATCATTAGCTGGTCTAACATCTAAAGATCATTAATATTATTCCATATTTTCTGAAATCTTTAAATAATCTGCCAAATTTTCAAATCGTATGCAAAAAGTAAGCATTATGATATCGAGTTTGAGAATTAGGTAGTTTCTAATTAACGTTACTAATTAGGTTGTTACTGTGATACTGCTCTGCTGCACCGCAGGATATTTAGTAAACTTAATAATAATGATTTTCTTAATAAAAGATAACATGTTACACTTAACAGGGATAAATAAGTAAATAAGTTATAAAAAGTTAAGTCAACAGTGAGACTGCATATTCTTCATATTCTTCATAATCACTTCTTCTCATTATGTAGGCCTCAAATCCATGGAGATCTGAGCCCCCAACCAATCCAATACGCCGATTCCGATTGAACCACCGGGGGTCTTTCACCCCTCCCCGAAGAATCCAATCGGTACGGACAATGCTGGGTAAACGCGAGACAAGGAGTTTAAGACAACTTAGTCTTTGCTCTTGGGGACGTCTTCTGGAGAAGAAGACTAATCCCGAGATAGCCCAGGTGCCCCAAAGGCGCACCTGGGTTTTCCCTTTCAATGACAGATGCTAAGCCCGTTTCAGAGCCCACCTAGCTTTCTCCAGAATATGTTTGAGTCTATCCAGGTCAGCTTTCGCCGACCAGTTCACCGTAACGGTGAACCCCAGGTATTTTACTCAACTTGTGAAGGTAGGAAGTGGTTCTGAGGCAAATATAGAAGAGAGCACAATGACTGCTAATCTCTTAAGCTTTTGCTTTGTTGCATTCTTCTTTGTAAATTTTGTCTCTTGTCTTAATCATTTGTTTAATCTGCGAGTCAAACCAAATGGGAGTTTTGTGGGATGTGCGCTGACGTTTTAAAGGGGAGAAGTAATTTAGAGCATTGATCAAAGTAGATTTGAAATTTTCCCAGCACTGATCTATGCCAATTTCATATCGATTAGGCCATTGAATGTTTCGAATAGCTTGCGTCATACTTGCGAAATTCGCTTTGAAGGGATTCAATTCGGGTTTTTAATCAGGACGAGAATTGTCGAGAAAAGGAAGGTTGAGAAATGAAGGAGTAGGAAAAGTTATAAGGCGGAAAGCAATGAGTGGAAGATGAATTTGAACACGAGAATAAATGGTAGCCAAATCGAGAGAAGCAATATGGTAAGATGTATGATCCAAACGACGATGAGGGAGGATAAATCAGACGGCTGCGTTTACGATGCGTTGTAGTGGAAGAAGAGTGGATTTAGGTTAGTTGGAAAATAAACTAACACAGTAATCGAGTCTTAAGAAAATGAGAGAAGATGTGAGGCAAAACGACAATTGCTTTAGAAAGGAAGACGGTTGTATTGACGAAGTCGGCCTTTACCCAAACCAAATGATGGATTTAGATATAACTAATAGTGCCAAATGCGCACCTATACGCGCTTACAAGCACACATGAAAAAAAGTAAAAACGAACGTGAGAAACAAAATAAAATATAAAATGAATTTGTTGATAAAATTAAGTATATGAGTGGAAAGTGGCAAGAAGTCGGGGGAAAAGTTAAGCGGTTCGTTGAAGAGGTATGATAGAATTGTGAGTTTGATAACATGTTGATTGAATGGATTTATTGATTTATTGTGAAAAAGCCATAGTACCGGAACGTAGACGTTGTTTGAAGAGTAGAAGCTACGAGGAAGAACGGAAGTAAGCTGGTAAATAATTCCCGTCAAGTGGATCAGCGACGATAAAATAGCGGAGGCCATAGTTGGTAGAGTGCAGAGGGACGTGGAGAAGTAGATAATTACTTGATCGCAAAGCCAAGAAGGTCAAGCGCGAATAATAAAGATTAGCAAGGTTCAAGTAGGATGGTGAGTGACAAAATATAAGACGAAAGGTAACGGTGCGCAAACGAAATTTAACAAGAAGGTTAACGGTGGGCTAAGATAGAACGGAAATATTATGGGATATATGATCAAAGTGGCGTAGACGCAGGTAGACATGAGCAGCAGAGATAAAATAGGTGGAGTTAGGTCGATATGATGAAGGATGATCCACATAATTTTGTACTTTTTAGGATTGAAAGCTAGACGAAGAGAGGAAAGATGGTTGGATACATATGATGCGCGTGAGATTATAGGGGGATATCCTATGCATACTGACAAGTCTCCGAGAAGAAAAGAGAAAATGACAGGGCTTAAAACGGAGCCTTGTGGAACATCGTGCAAGACGGAAGTCGAGAGAAATGAAGATGATTTTGAGTGAGCATAAAAAGAGTGTTTGGAGAGATAAGATGTGAACCAAGTTACTTAAGAACTTAGAAAGTATAAAATAGAAATTTATTTTGAGTGGCAAATTCGTGCCAACGGTGCGCTCTCAAGCCCACTAATAATAATTTCGCAGACAAATTCAGTGTTCTCGTTCATTTTGTTTGTTCAGTTCGATCGTTTATTTCGTTAGTCTTGCGATTTTTATTAGCGGTTATCATAACAAATTTTGTCGTAATTAAGTACTATATCATAATCTAAATAATTCGTATTATTGCCTGTTTTGCGGACGACAGTGTGTTGAGCTGTGTTGAAATTAAACACTGTTGAGTGTTGAAATCAAAGACTATAGGAAGTTGACAGTATTGCGATTTAATTTTTCTGTTTATTATTTATTTGTGGAGAGACTGAAGTAAAATCTTTATTTAATCGAATTTTCAATAGCCTACTACTATCATCTTCAGGAGTAAATGTTACAAAATATTTTTACAATTTAAGTATATAATAAATAAATGATTTTTTTAAATTACAGGCATAAGGATAGGTAGTATATCAAGTACTTCGCAAAAATTGAGTAACCATCATAACTTCAAAACTCCATCTTTGAAGTCTTCTCACTTCATCATGGCCTTAGATCCAGGGGGATCTGAGGCACTTCTCCCCGAAGGATCCAATCGACGCGGACTATGCTGGGTAAACGAGATACGAGGAGCTTAAGAAACTTTAGCCTTTGCTATGGGGGACGCCCTCTTGAGAAGAAGACTAATCTCGAGATAGCCCAAGTGCCCCAGAAGCGCACCTGGTTTTCCCTATTAATGACAGATGCTGGGTCCGTTTCAGGGTCCACCTGGCTTTTTTGAGGATACGTTTGAGTCTATCCAGGTCAGCTTTCGCAGACCAGTTCACCGTAATCGTGAACCCCCGGTATTTTACTCGACTTGTTAAG
The DNA here is from genome assembly GCA_012934845.2 of Pomphorhynchus laevis. NCBI lineage: Eukaryota > Metazoa > Acanthocephala > Palaeacanthocephala > Echinorhynchida > Pomphorhynchidae > Pomphorhynchus > Pomphorhynchus laevis. The sequence goes on from WNNJ02001922.1 coordinate 88,521, forward strand.
GTTGGGAGTGGTTCATTGGCAAATATGGAGGAGAGCGCAGAGAGTGCTAATCTCTTAAGTTTTTGCTTTGTTGTAGTGGTGCAATGAAAGACAATTACCTGCGATTTTGCGGAGTTTAAAATAAGATTGGATTTGGGTAACTGGTATTTTAAACTTAAAAAGAAGCGGTTGATGTCCGATACTACGTCTTTGCACCTGCGTCCAGTGAACAGTGCTGTGATGTCATCAGCGTACACCACTAGACGTTGTTCACGTTTTAATATTTTGAATAGGTAAATAAAGGCAGCAAGATACAAGATAGGAGAAAGAGGAGATTCTTGAGACTCACCCGTAATAGGTAGAACTGACGCGCATCAGAGTCGTCTTCATAATAAAATCGCTTGGTGTACATCAGGATCTCAACCCTGTTCACATTTCTCGCAGGCAACCTGAGGAACCTGAGAGAAGCGATCACAAAGGGAATGGAGATGCGGTCAAATGCAACAGAAAAGTCATGGAAAATAGCCACAACAAGACGATGACTGTTATCCCGACAAAACTGCTCCACCTCACCAACTGCTGAATGGACGAGCGACCTTTAACAAACCCATGGAAACCTGAAGGGATCAAATTACGCCTACTTAAATGGTCGCGAATTTTATGCGCAAGCGCTTTTTCGTAAATCGACACGAGGGCATTTTGAATCGAGATGGGTCGCAGATCTTTAGGGCATGAGCAGGATTTTTTCTTAGGAATAAAAACACGCTTACTAATATTGATGCCTGCTACATCGGATGGGGAGGCTAGAAGCATTGTGACGGCCACTTCTGTCTCTGATCGACTGTCAAAACCTGACAAACACGAGAAGAAAGTGGAGCGACGGATTTGGAGGTGCCCGGAAGTGGATCCCAAGAGTTGAGAATATACGTAACAGATAAATCCCTAATCCTGAAGTCACCCCAAAGTGGGATTGGTTGAGGAGATTGCGTGGCTCTATAGTTGTGTATGGCTTGCGACTCATCTTAAACTTTTTCAAGGCCTATCTTACCTATCCAACCCAACGCCTTATCCTTCCAACACACAAACTTTTCCTTCTTTAAAATCTTCCACAAGGAAGACTGAGAAGGATTAAGACGAGCAATACTCGTCCTATCCATTCCCAGCTGGAACCTATATCTAGTACTCCAGTATTCATTCGAGAGGGCCTTTCTGGCGGAAGCAGAGAAATTAGGAAGCTTCCGCAATTTGGCTAAGACCTTGAGTTTTGTCGGAGTGGGATTGAATAAGCGACCTTTATAGGTAGTCGATAGAATCGCGGTAGCTTGCGAAAATAGGTAGGTATTAAGTTCGGTTAAACTCTCATTTCCTATTCTGGGAAAGAGTTGGATAGTCGCTTGAAAGAAGGCTACTCTTATCGGATCAAGGTGAAACCTCCTTTTAAGCAACGTATCCTCTTCAATCCTACAAAGAATAAGGTCATGAGAGATGGACAATTGTTGACGCGACTGCTCCGTACAATGGGGTTTATGCAAACACATCGAGTGAAGCAGTAAAATGTAGAGGATAGAATTTGTAGATGTGCAATGAAAGGTGGTGGACGGTGGTTTGAGAATAAGATAACCGTTCCCAGCTATGTGAAGTGATGCGTTGATCCAACGACCAGTTCTGTCGTTGAAATCTCCAATATCATGTCATAGCCGCTGTCGATAATACTATCCAGGAGGTCCCGATTCTTGTGAATCTATCCTGGACGAATGTAGGCATTAGCTAGACTGAGGCGTTTACCATTCTTACTGAGTGAAACTACCAGACAAGACAGGGCTGGACATGAGTAGTTTAGCAGCAGGGAGGACCTCAAGGAGCACTTAACTAAAGTCAAGAGTCCTTGAGATGAAGAGGAGTGAGGAGGGGTTATGTACGGAGTATAGTGGGAACATATATTCTTGTGAATAAATCGAGTAAGTCTTGGGTAAGACAGATAGACCGCGTCTCCTGAAGGACTAAAACATCTGCGTCTTTACCAGATAGAAGTCTAAGGGAAGAAGCACCTCCCGAATTCCACTGAAGGATATTCAGTGAAAAAGGATCACGAGTACTCTGCATTGTGATGAACTAGTTGGATTGGGGGATTGCCTTCCAAGACCGAGTTAGGAACAGGAAGGTTCCCCTGCCCACCATTAACCCCGTCCAGTGAAGGCATTTGCCCCTAGGCAGCGTCTTCATTTCCCCTTCTCTGTTCTTGTTTAATGAGATTCCCGATTTTTAACGGGGGGAACGGCATGAGCCGAAGCCCCCTCTTGTTTGATTTTTAAGCAGGAACGACCACAGACGGCGGACTCATAAAAAATTAGCGACCACCTTCAGAACCATTTGCTCGAAATTCTTCATAAATACTTCGGATTTGAGGTCAGAAAAAAGATCTGAAGCAGGAGGACTGGCTGCCACCTTGGAAAAAGCCTCTTTGTGTGGCCGCGGAGCTTGAAACTTGATTAAGTAGGCTTTAAAAAAGGGGAATTTTCTTGCCCATGCCGGGTGAGCCTCCCCGCAATTGAGGCATTTGATGGGGATGATACAGGAAGCGTCTGTGGGGCATTCCAATTGTCCACACCGGCCGCAGCAAGCGCCGCACTGCAGCTGGAGGCCCTGTGCCCCCATTTATGGCACCGGCTGCAGTGCGGGTATGTATACTCTTCGGGAGATACAGTAGGAAACTTAAGATTGAAATCCAGTGATTTCTAGAAAGCACTTCGGCCTGGCCAACTGAGGCCGAACCAAAACCTACGTTTATCTGGTTACCATCCCGACCTGTCAGCGGTCTAACGTTATGTATTTTAAACAGCTGGATAAGATTGACTAAATCTTCATGTTCGAGTAGAACTGGAAGATTGTTGATTTTGAGGCTGGCTATTATAGGCTTTGATTCGAACTTGCCAATATCTTTTAAATTGGCTTGAAAATAAGTATTATATTCATTCATAGTTTCTTCTGAAACAAACGATATTTTAATAGTCGTCTCCGTGTATCTGACAGAGTTATACACGACTCTGTTCTTAAATTTAAGTGCGTATGTTCGAAGAAAACAATTGTACAATGCATGTCTTTCAATAGGTTTTAACAACGTAACTATCCCTAATTTTCTTGTTTTAGGGATTGGGGGAAGCAATTCCCCCTAGCCGGTAACCGAAACAAAATCACTAATTGAACGTTCATTGAGTATTTGTTTACATTTTTTCCCAAATTCTTCTTTTGCTTGAATATTCTGAAATTGAACATTGTTTGATACTCCGACAATTTGTTCGCTAATAAAAAAAATTCAATTTAAGTTTCAAATGCAACAAGAGTTTATTTTCTCACGAAAGTGTTAAGCCTAAACAGTACAACGTTCATATACTTAGTTTCTGCGACACTTTGAAGAGTCAAGAGACAGCTAATATCGGATATTGAAAACAAATTACGTATTTAAAAAATGAAAAGCGCTACGGAGCGATCAAAGGATTTAGAAATTATTGCTAAAAAAGCTTACAAATTAATGGAAATAGCGTTAAATTCGGACGAGAAAAAGTTGGTTTGTTCTGATTCCTGCCACCAAATCAGTAATGCTTTGTGTTTCCTCTAATGTTATGGGTACAGCGGAACTCCCCCTATCTCAAAAGCCATGAATTTGTATCAAATTAAGCTTAAAGAGCCTATGAAATGGCATACATTATTTTACAGTTTTCTTAGATCATTTGCAAGTAACTATCAAAACCGTGTACTATTCAACTTCATTAAACTATATAAAACGGAAATCAAGATATCCTTCGCCACGTCCGGGTTGGAGAAGGAATACGTAAGTTTCTTTGCCGCTAATTTATCCCATCTCGGGTCCTTTAAGGCCATGCCGATACTGGCCTCGTTAAAACACACAAACATTCCTCCGCTCATAAAGGAATATGACATTATGGCACTCGGAAAGAAATTCAATGTATCAAATTTTCGTAATGTAATGGGGAGGAGTGGATCTTCCCTGCATATTGGGTTCGTAACTTCTTCTCTTGAAAACGCCGAAGTTTTGTCCAACTCAGCGTGTAATCCGTTTCTCGGATTTAATATACACTTTAAATATATAATTTCAGAAGACCGCACATACCCCCATGCAATAATGTTACAAGTGGGGGCACTGGGACTCCAGTTGTGAGTCCCTCATACTTTAATGTTATTGTGGTCTGATGGATTGTACCCAGACCGGGGAAAAATGTGCCTATCCCCGAAATGTTCCAACTGCGGGAAGGGCACACCCGGCTTGGGCGCGGAAGTGTTCAGCTTTTAAAGCTTATGTCGGCCGTCACATCTTGCCGCAAAAATCTGCACCTACTAATGCTGCGACTGCTGTGTCCAGAATGTCAGACAGAGACATTGTAGTTAATGCAATCTACTAAGCAGGCTACGCTTAAGGAGATTCAAGTACTTATTGCCAGCCAGTTTGCTTTCTTGTTTTCGGCTCCTCCGGCTTCCGTTCCTGTCCCTGCAATCAAAGAAAAAGGAGTAATCAGCGCATGATGTGCCTCCTGTGAAGATTGGAAAGCTTTTTAAGTCAAGAAAGGCAGAAGAAAAGGGAAATGAGGATATTGTCCGCGGGCAAGTGTCTTCCCTAGTTGGGGCTAGTGACGGGAAGGGCGACCTTTCTGATTTTAGCTCTGCCTAGGTTGGGCAATGCCGTACAACTCGTCCATCACAATGCAGAGTATTCGTGAGCCTTTTTAAATAAAGTATCCTAAGACTTCTATCCGGTAGAGATGCATATGTTATAGTCCTTCAGGAGACGTGGTCTATCTGTCTTCCCAGGACATTACTCGATTCATTCCTAAGCATATCTATTCACACTATACTACGTATATAACTCCGCCTCACTCATCTTCATCTCAATATTTTTTAACCTTAGTTAAATGCTCCTTAAGATATTCCCTCTTACTGAACTATTCTTGTCCACCCCTGTCTTGTTTAGTAATATCACTTTGTAAGAACGGTAAACGCGTGAGTCTAGCCAATGTCTACATCCGTCCAGGTGAGATTCACAAGAGCGGTGAACTACTATATAGGATTTTTGACAGCGGCTATGATATAATACTTGGTGATTTAAACGACAGAACTGGTCGTTGGATTAATGAAGCACTCCGCAGAGCCAAAAACGTTTATCTTATTCGCAAACCACCGCCCCCAACTTTATTGTACATAAACGAATTCACTCATCGACTTATTACTGCTCCATGAGAGGTGGTCGTTGAAACCTCTCTATACGGAGCAGTCGCGACAACATCTTTCCACTTCTCATGATTTGATTCGCTGGCGGATAGAAAATGATACGTTGCTTCGAAGGAGATTCGACTTTGATCCTATTAGAGTGGCTTTCTTTCAAGCAGCTATTCAACGCTTCCCCGAATTGGTAATAAGAGTCTAACCGAATTTAATTCCTACCTCACTTCGCAAGCTACCGCGATGCTTTCGACTACCTACAAAGGTCGGATTTACAATCCCACTCCCACAAAACTCAAGACCTTAGCATTTATGCTCCGTCTTCCCAATCTATCTGTTTCTGCCAAACAAGCTCTCTCGAATGAATCTTGTAGCTCTAGATATAGGTTCTAACTGCGTAAGGATAGGGCAAGCATTGCTTCTCTTAATCCAGCTGTCTTCCTTCTGTAAGATATGAAAGAGAAATTTGTTGGTTGGAAGGATATATCATTGGGCTGGATTGGTAAAATTGGTCTTGATAAAGTTTTGGAGGAGTCACTATCCATACATAATTATGGAGCCACTCCATCACCCCAGCCAATCCCACCTTGGGGAGACTTCAGGAGTAGAGACCACGCTGTTACAGATATTCTTGACTCCTATGATCCTCTTCCGGGCACCTCCAAATCCGTCTATCCATTCTCTTCTCGTGTTTGTCGGTTTTCGACAGCCGAACAAATAAGAGAAGTGGCCGTCACAAAGCTTTAAGCCACCCTGCCGATGTGGCCGTCATCAACATAATTAGACGAGTTTTTATTCCTAAGAACAATCCGGTCTTTTGTCCTATAGACGTGCGATTATTTCGATTCAGAATTCCCTCGTCTATGTTTACGAGAAAGCGCTTGCGCGTAAAATCCGCGACCATCTAAGTAGGCGAACATTAATCCCATTAGGTTTCCATGGGTTCGTCAAAGGTCGCTCGGTTCAGTCAGCTGTTAGTGAAGTGCATCATCGGGAGAATAGTCGTCAACTTGCTGTGGCTGTTTAACTTGACTTTTCCGCTGCATTTGTTCGTATCTCAATTTCTTTTGTTATCTCTTCTCTCAGGTCCCTTGCGTTGCCTGCGAGAATTGTTAATAGAATGGAGATACTGGTGTACTCCAAACGGTTTTTTATGAAGACGACCCTGATGCGCGTCAGTTCTACCCTATTACGGGTGTATCTCAAGGGTCCTCTCTTTCTCCTATCGTTTCTTGCTGCTACCATTGAACTCTTTAAAATATCTAAACGCGAGCAGCGTCTAGTGGTATACGCTGATGATACCACATCCCTATTCTCTGGACGCAGGTGCAAAGGCGTAGTCTCGGACATCATCCGATTCTTTTTAAGATTAAAAGACCAGTTAACCCGGTCCATTCTTATTTTAAACTCTGCTAAATCGCAGGTGATAGTCTTCCATGGCACCCCTGCAACAAATCAAAAAGTTAGGAGATTATCACTCTCTGCACTCTCATCCATTTTGACTAATCAACCACTCCTTACCTTCACGAGTCGAGTAAAATACCTGAGGTTCACCGTTACGGTAAACTGGTCGGCGAAAGCTGACCTGGATAGACTTAAACGTATCCTGAAGATAGCTAGGTGGGCCCTGAAACTGGCCCAGCAGCTGTCATTGAACGGGAAAATCCAAGTGCGCCTCTGGAGGTACTTGTGCTATTTAGGGATTAATCTTCTTTTCTAGAGGACGTCAACCGGCGCAAAGGCTAATGTTTCTTAAGCTCCTTGTCTCTCGTTTACCCAGCATAATTCGCCTCGATTGAATTCTTCGGTGGGTGAAATACCCCAGATGGTTTAGTCGGAAGGCGGCGTGTTGAATTGGTTGGAGGGCTCAGATCCCTCTGGACCTGATTCCGTGATGATATGATTTGGAAGGCTGCAAAAATTGATGTTGAATTACCTTCCTTTTTGGTTTTTTCTTTTTTTGTTTTGCTGTTTTAGTTAAATTGACACTTCTTATTTATTTATTTAAGAAAATCATTTATTTATTTGATATTGAAAAGGTTACAGACTGCAAAGCAAATAAAGTACTCTCAAAAGAGGGAGTACATTCAACGATTACATATATGGATACGATACTCAATGAAAATTTAACGAATATACAATCAGACAATTCAAATGGAATATGTAGACATGTAGACTGGTTTGATTACAAGCTATCAACACTTTTATAATGCTTTTGGATTAAGATAAAGTGTTAGTTGATGCAATCAGAAAAACTTACAAACTTTGGCAAATTGACATTGCTTGTCACACTTGAAGCATGTTGTATCTCAGGCTGGACACTTTGAAGTTTATGACAAGGAAGGCCGCATAATTTACTTTTTTGGAACTCGTGCTATACCGCAAAAATCATGGTTGTGCTGAAGATATCCCATAATACTTACCAGCCGCTCTACTGACTGTATATACCCTACATTATCATTGTTTGACAAATCACGGATGATTGCATTTATGGATAAAGAATAAACATCCTTTTTGGATTTAATCGAACTGTTGAACTTAATTCTGTGCTGCTTCCAGTTATATAGCCATTTCAATTGCCTGCGTTAGGTTGTTGTTTAATTCTAGGATCCCTGCTTAATATACGATGAACACATGCCATTAATGAATACTTTTAGAATATTGTCTGAGCTATTCGCTAATTCAGACACAGCACCAAATTGACAAGCAGTAAAAAGCTCACGTAGGGTTCGGACAAATTGTGATCGACTGCTGATTCGTCTGTTTGCAAGAGTGTAATTTGTATCTTGAAAATATGACGTTAACACGTTATCGCGAATTGTCGATGTAATTTATTAACTGCTCCTTGAAACGTATCTTCTTTGTAAACCAATAGAAAATTTCGAGTCGATATCAACTTGATCAGAAGACTACGTTTTCCATCATTGTCCAAATCATGTATCCGCAATAAATGAATTGAAACTTATTTGCTAATGAGCCCAAAAATTCGCAATAAACGAATTAAAATTTATTTGCTAATGAACTCAAAAATCGGGCCAATTTGCAGCATCTGAATCGATATACATTATCCCAAGACTAATGAACTTGTCCATTATAATTGCTTATTAAAGTGTAGTGAGCTAAAGCCAATTGCAGAGAAGATATATTAGGTTTTACAAACAATCATAATATAAGGATAAGTATTAGTTACAAGTTAAAATATAATGTTGATAATCAATATGCAACGTTACGACAAATTTTTTAAACAAAGAATGTTTCGGGCAGGCAATGTAACTTTTTTCAAGACCTTGTTCGATCTGAAAAAGGATAAAGTATAAAACATTTATGGTATTTACTAAAATATAATGGATCACGTAGGAGCACGTAAGAGCTCATGCGTGCTCCTAACGTAGGAGCACGTAGGAGCTCCTGCGTGCTCCTAACGTAGGAGCACGTTCGAGTGATCCTACGTCTCCGATGCTTCGACCACACATCCACATAATTTGCCCAACTCTCCTTGCCCACAATTCACAACCGCATTCTACTACGCCTTCTCGTTACTTTTCGTTTCATCGCTATCGGCTCCCCATCATTCATCAACTTCCCTTTCTTAGACAACACTCGCCCACCTCACTATCGCTGCGTTCCCGCCATACCCTCTTACTCTACGTTCTTAATTACTCCAACAACTGTGGTCTCCGATCCTTCCTTGTCTCCACCCCACTCGCCTGAAATCAACTCCCACTCGACGTCCGCCGCTCTCCATCCTTTATTGCATTCAAATGCCGCCTCCGTACCCACCTCCTTATTACATGATTTAGATTTCTGTTTTTTGTTGTTGTGGTAATGTAAGCGTGTGCCGGTACGCATTTGCTACGTAAAAATAAATATTTTTTAAAGATTCATAGTCAATAACAGGTTTTGTTGTCTTCAATATAGTATTTTATTAGGCAATATAATCTTCAATACAGTTTACAGTATTTTAAGCAAGTCTTTGATAATAACTATTGCTTACATTTAAAATTCAATTTTAATTTATATAATTTCTAAAATAAATCTGCTGGCAAATGCTATTCGTTATTTACTTCTTTAATTTATGGGAATAATACCCGGGATCAAAACTTAAAAGCCTGTTATTAATTAATCAGCTTTCAAAAATATCGAGCATTTTGTCCAGTCATTATTTTTATATCTTCATCTATAATGAATATTTTTACGTGACAAATTCTATTAATAAAAACAATTTGAAAATTATATTTTTATAATTTCTAAATCGATATTAAATTAATGTAATATTTATAAAATTAATAAATATTATGTATATGTAAATGAAAGCATTGACAATTTTTTATATGAAATTATGTCAAAATTGCCGCACTGTGTAGTGAATCATACAATCACTTGTGTGCGATTCAGTAGTTGTACAATGAAAGACGGGGGATGTAGAAGACGAATTTGGCATGTATTAATGCTCAGCAAAAGCTCCATTAGCACAATTACTCAAAATGTTGTTAAAGTCGCTAAAAATGTCATAACCTTCACCAATTATGTTGCATATTAAATCAATATTTTTGATTTATAAATAACGTAATAATAAATTTAAAAAAATCATTTAATTTGTTCAAATAAAAAATTCTAATTTAAAAAGCTATTTTCCTCGAAAATCAATATCAATGGTGGTCATTTCATGGTTATTCAGACTCATCTGTGGAGAATAATCCTCATTGCGTGCTGATAAAACCACATGCTGCATAAATCCTTAAACGACCACATAACGACTTTATTATTGAAACGTAGAAGATACTGTTATACATTATTATAACAATGAGCATTATGAGACTTGCGAAACGGCAAGTCACAAACCTGGAGTGCCTTACACTACAGTAAGGCATGTACTTATAGCTCAATCACACAACTATTTATTATTTATTACTTGTTTCATAATTACTAATTTTGATACATTTTGCGATTTTATTTTAGATGATAACTCTTTATCCTGAACTTCTGCATTGCTACCTCCCGATACATAATCAGCATATGGTTCAATCTTTGTTAGTAAATTTAATAATTAAAATGATTCCAACGTATAAATTAATTTTATCTGCTGCATGATATTACGTTTTGGCTGTTTTGTAAATTAATACTACAAAAATTAGAATTTTTATAAAATATAAGTCATCAATTTGGATTTTGTTTCCTTAATTTAGTAAATTAGTCATTTTTAAGATTTTTTAAAATTTGGATTTTTATAATTTAATATTTTTAATATAATTTTTTATAATTTTTATTATTTATAAAATGTAAATTTTTAAAATTCAGGAGCAATATACTAAACGGATTAATTCAGAAATCTATTATGAACTAAGTAATAGATAATATATTATATATTATAAATACGATTACAAATCATCAATACGATTAGAAATCATCTATTTATATGCCTATGATATTAAATTACGGCGTGAAATCAGATCTCAACAGGACAGATCACTTCTTCAAGCAGATTTGGATACTCTTTCTAGCTGGACAGGAGACAATATAGACTGGGATACCTTCTATAAGATTGTGTTCTAAGATGCAAACTATGTCCTCGATGACAAGCGCGGTGGTTGCGCAACGGACTGTTGCGCGACGGTATGTTGTGCTGTCACGCAACATGTACATTAATCTCACATATGTTGGACAAAGATAACTGTAAAATAATCCATACCTGCGCAAAAAAATATACTAAAGAGAAGAGAGAAATTTATTTGGAGTGGCAAATACGTTCCAAAGCGCGCTTACAAGTCCACTAAGAATAATAAAAATTTTCAAACTGATAAAGAAAAATAATTCTGCAAACGAATTTAGTCCGTTAGTTCATTCCATTTGTTCAGTACATTCGTTCAGGCCGTTCGTTCAGGCTGCTCGTTCAGGCCGTTCGTTTAGACCGTTCGTTCAGGCCGTTCGTACAGTCCTTTCGTTCAGTCCTTTCGTTCAGTCCTTTCGTTCAGTCCTTTCGTTCAGTCCTTTCGTTCAGTCTGTTCGTTCAAGCCGTTCCTTCATGCCGTTTGTTCAGGTTGTTCGTTTAGTCCGTTCATTTAATCCGTTCGTTCAAACCTTTCGTTCACCCTGTTTGTTCAGTCCGCTTTTGAACAAACGTGGGGACAGTCCCCACGAGAAGGTGGGGACTGAGGCGGTATTTGAATGTAATAAAAAAAGAAGCGCGGCGTATATCGAGAAAGAGCTGATTCAATGCGAGTAAGACAGCGAAAAGGATCGGAGACCGTAGATGTTGAAGGAACGAAGAGTAAGAGCGAATTACGGGAATGCAGTGATAGAAAGGTTGGGCGAGTGTGTCTAAGAACGGGAGATTGATGAACGATGGGGAGACGACAGCGATGAGACGAAAACTTACGATAAGGCATAGTGGCAAAAGAGGGAATGCTTCGAACGCAGCGATAGAGAGGTGGGGCGAGTGACGTCTATAAAACGGTGGTTTATGAACGATGGGGAGCCGACATCGATGATACGAAAAGTTACGAGAAGGCGGAGTTGGATGTGGATAGTGGGCCAGGAGATTTGGCAAAATATGTGGATGTATGGTCGAATCGACGGAGACTAGAAGCACTCGAACAGCGGAGTTGATGATGCGTTGTAGGGGTAGGATGATGGACTTTTGAGAATTGGCGAAGATGCTGAGGCAGTAATCGATTTTAGTTAAAATAAGCGATGAAATAAGTGGCATACAGGAACGGAACTCGATAAGGTGCGGATACGGCGGATGTCATGGAGAATTAAGTTAGACGAGCCGACCTTGTCACGGACGAAGGGTTTACGGCAAAGGTGATCATCGGAATGGAATCCTGAGAAAGTGAGATTATTAACAATGGGGATGATTGATGAGCAAAAATATACAGGGGGAAATATATGCTATGTCGACGGGGAAGTATCCACATTATTTTGGACTTGTCTAGGTTTAGAACGAGACAAAGATGGGAGAGACGTTTGTTGATAGAAAAAAGACAGTTGGAGACAGAAATTGCGATATCGTGTATGCGATGGACGGTGCATGATCATATATAAGGATGTCATCGGCGTATTGCATGCCGTTAAAGGAGTAAGGTTTGATAAACGGAAAGAGATCGCTAAGTAGAAGAGAGAAAATCAGGGGACCTAGGACTGAACCTTGTAGGACCCCGTAGAAAATAGTGATGAGAGGAGAGGCTGATGAATTTGAATAGACGTGAAAAGAACAGTCAGATAAATATGAAGAAGCCATGGTAATGAGGATAAAGAAACGCCTTAATCATAACGAAGGCGAGAAAGGAGGATGGAGTGGTCGACGATGTTGAAGGCGGAGGAAAGGTCGAGGGAGATAAAAACACGATATAGAGCCTTGTCACGAGAACTGAGTAGGTCGTTGTAAACTTTCTTGCAGGCGATTTCTGTGGAGTGATTTGAGCGGAGAGCCGGTTGGAAAGGCGGGTACAGATTGGATGAGGAGAGATAAGCGTTGATCTGTATTAAGATAAGGGGTTCTAAGAGCTCAGAAAGAGTAGGGAGGAGTGAAATGGGGCGATAGCTAGAAGGAAGGGAGGGGTCGAGTGATTTTTTCTTAATGAGGAGGCGAACGATGGCGAATTTCCAGTGTGAAGTAAATATACGACTGGGGATGAAAGCGTTAAACGAAGTGGTGAGGAAAGGAAACATCGATGAGCAAATGGATTTAAGAATTTGAGTAGGCAGTGGATCGGCATGTGAGACAGGGAGAAGATGAAAGAGTTCCGTGAGTATGAGGCGAGTAACAATGATATGGAAGGGAGACAGGTTGTGAGAGAGCATCGTGGATACTTTGGTCTGAAGAAATAACGAATAATCCAGCTGAGGAGGACATGCAGTCCTCCTCTGCTTGCTAGTCATCCTCTGCATCCAGCAGTGGGAGGGAAATGGCACTGATGAGTCATAGTGATGACCAAACGACATTCGTCATTCTTTCGCGTTCGGCTTATATGATTACTAAAAAATTCACGCGGAATGGTATCATCATTTGAGAAAAATTAGAATGTAAAATGAAAATGTTGATGAAATTGAAGCAAGTATATTGAAGATAAGGAAGATGAGTGGAATGTGGCAAGGCGTCGGGAACGGGTAAATGAGGGATTGCATTTATTGATTTATTGTGAAGAAGCCCTAGTGCAGGAACGTATACGTTGTTTGAAGAGGGGAAGCGAGGAGGAAGAACGGTCTTATGCTGGCAAAGAATTCCAGGCAAGTGGAGCAAAGACGATAAAATAGCGGATGCTAGGTTGAGTGCGGAGAGACGTCAAGAAGTAGAGAATTGCTTTATCGCAGAGCCAAGAGGGCATAACTCTAATCATCAAGATAATCAAGGTGTAAATAGAATGGTGAGTGACAAATTAATTATCAACTAGAACACTTTGAATACTACATTAGATTAAACCTTTCATTTTAAACAAGTTTAGCAATCTTAGTAAACACATATTAAGTTATTATAGCCATTAGCTTATTAGGAAAGTGTTTAACTTCAAATTTATTAAAATGCACAGTTTTTTATCAACATTTTACTTATTATAATTTGGTCGGCTTCATAAATTATCCTCGTGTGAAGTCTTTAATCCTAGATGCAGCACTGTACACTACAATCAGCGTAGGTGGACCTCATCAGCAGTGAGCCTACGCCTACCTTTCGTGTTTCGGTCCTTTAATGATCTGCAGAGGAAAATTTCAGCAGATCATTAAAGGACCGAAACACGAAAGGTAGGCGTAGGCTCACTGCTGATGAGGTCCACCTACGCTGATTGTAGTGTACAGTGCTGCATCTAGGATTAAAGACTTCACACGAGGATAATTTATGAAGCCGATCAAATGATGATACTCGCTCGTGTATGCAATTATTCATTCTATTTTACTTATTTTTATTTATTAACTTTTAAAATTTTAGTCCTTTGGAAGTGTGCAAATTGCTTGATGAACAACATTTTTGCTGTGTCGGTCAGCTTGCTAGAATCAGAGTTGAACTGTTCAGGAAACTTCCTCTAGATGACCCCAAGGATAAGAACTATATGTCATGTATGCAAATATTTCATAAGCATTTGAATAAACAATGTAAGTTGATAAAATACATTAGAGGAGCAAATAATTTATTTGCTTACAAGATTTACGTTATATATATAATTAAATTTTTTAATTTATTATAAAAATTTAAATAGCAATATCATTTTAGAAATTGTATGAATGTCATAAAAATTATTTTGATTGTCCAAACAATATTTTATTACATTTATTGCCTTAATGCTGATATTAATGTTACAAACAGCGTTTTTAATAAATAATCAAGTTCAAAAAATGTCATTTATTGATTGTGTATCACTGCAGCTGCTAAAATGTCCTTTGACTTAAACTAAATGTGATCGTAAAGTAGATGACGTTTACTATAAAGAATGGTAGTTCATCCACACATTAAGTGTACTTTGGCAATTTCCAGACTCGTCATCTTGGAAGCAGCTCGTCTTAGATCCTTTAAGGAATAAGCTAATCTTTGATATCACATTTCTAATTGTAAAGTCCAACCTCATTTTCACAGAACATATTCAAGTTAAATTCTGAAAGTACTTCTGCTCTTGGGCTTTGCTCGTTCGTAAGGCAGTTGCTATTGTTCATCAGGTGTCAAAGCAAATCCGGAACCCTCATGAAATTACTCGATTTTTATCACATAACATATTCTAACGCTATGCACCGTACATTACCCCTCCACAAACGCATCATCTCAGTATTTTACCGTGAAATAATATTTCAATTTGCCTTCCTTCATTTAAAAATAATTTCGTCCAGCTTTGTGAGCTCATGCTGGTGAACAAGTAGAGTAGACAATGAGAAATAAATAATATTCTTTAATTTAAATAAAAGTAAATTCAATTTTACTATCAAGCAAATAGCAAAAACAATTTCTCTCATAAAATGACTCATCAAATAATAAAAATTATTAAAATTCTTTTAAATTTAGGTAAACAAAGTGGAAAATATTATTTGTCTCCTTTCAATGCAAAAGCAATGAAATAGTTTTATATCATTAAATAATTATATAATAATTTATTTAAAGTGGCAAATGCGTACAAGCTGTACGCTTACAAGTCCACAAACAAAAACGAAAAAGTCAAGCAGATAAATTGTTTAAATGGGATCGGATTTGATATATATAATTATTGAGACAAAATCGCTTGAAACTGTGGTCCAGGAGCCAAAGCTGGCTACGATTGATTTTTAATCCATATTTGCTGCTAAATTACTGGACTACTGGACTTCGATTATGTATAATTTCTTTTATATTAAAAGGAAATTAGTGCCTGATGCATGATTAAACTGCAATACGTACTGTCATTTATCTTGTTTAAGATGTTAAAATTTTTGATAAATTTGTTTAAAGAGAGAATATTTATTAAATAGATTTACATTTGGAGTTCCCACAAATGGGCTTCAACACAAAACGTACTATATATACAATATATTATGATAGGTCAAGTTAGTTGAAGGTTACAATATTAAGATTGTAGTTAATTGTTAGTGAATGTGTTTAACCGAAGACCGACGTAATGCTAAGGACGAGCATCTTGCGAGGGCGAAAGAAACGTCTGCTCACAGTGAAGTGACACACTCGCTGTATGTCGATCTATGCTTTCGGGCTTGCTTGCGATGATCGTCAACATATTTTTGGCAGATGGGCCTATGTTTCCTACATAGGCCCATAGAGAAAGTGAGAGGAATTAATCCGGCGCATTCGAGTTTTGTAACTCTCTCTAAGTACTTACTCCGTTTCCTGTTTTCATGATAGGTATGTGAACTCTGCATATTCAAAGCGTAAGACTGAGCAAGTGGATTGAAAACACAAACGTCCATGAAGGACCGCTCCGTCGAATCGCCAAAAAGACTGTTGCATACTAAATCGAGCCTAGCAGATCTATCCTTTGTGGTAGAATCATTCTCAAAAATCATCCCTTCAGGAACTGGTGTAAGACATGGTTCGGCTAATAAGTTATAGCATACATCCTTTAGAGCTGAACTAATTACGTCGCGTATAATATTATGTCGAATGATGGAGATTCCTCCTATTTTACACGATTGGGCGTGAGAGATATTGAGTTTTTAGCCACAAGTGCATTTGTCGGGAATATCGTTTGGACTCCATCCGAAGCGTGTTGCAAGTGCGTCTTGTAATTGTTGTCTTGATAGGACGCGTTTATAGTAGATGGAAGGGAAACTGCTTAACCACAGTGAAGATCCGGGAGCATCAGCGATGTGTTTGAGTAAATTCTGCTGTGCCAAATTTAAGCTGCTTATAGTCGTATGTGCTTCCACTTTTTGTGCTATCTTTTTCTCTTGTTTAATTTTGCAGGATGTGTTGCTGTTCATCATCCCATAGAGCTGCTTCGATATTTAAGAAGGGGGCACACATACGTTTGCAGTTTTCATACGTTTGGAGTTTTCATACAAATTGATAAATTTGTAATAATAATAATTTATTTAAAGTGGCAAATGCGTGCCAGCTGCACGTTTACAAGTCTACTAATTATATGATCAATTTAATTATAAAAATAGTCATTTAATTTTTATTTTTAAAATTAGCTAATTATTTAATTTTTAAATCTGTAAAATATATAAATCAACAAAATATATGTTCAAAATTTCTTAAAAAACAAATTAACTCTCGTAAATCAGGGATACTATTTTAATGCAATTCATCTTGAAATGTTTTGATGATATTAACTGAATATTGCATACATTTAGATAAGACTAAATTAAACTGTGAAAATCAAATATTACAAATCGATGATAAATTTTCTGCGAGCGTAAAACGTCAAGAGGAAAACTCAGTATATGCTCGGCTTAAGCAAATGTGTGAATGGCCAGATCAATCAAAGATTCCTATTAAGGATAAAAGTATATTAGTGTATCTTCAATCAATAAACATGATGATATACCGTGTGAATGAATTGATTGGAGTAATGAGTTTAGAATCGAAAATAGACACTCTTGTCTTTTTGACTGAGACATTTACGATAGTAACTGAAGAACTTAAAAAACTGCATTAGAGTTTTACTCGATTTTTGGGATGTGTTATAGCATTGCTAATTAGAAATAACTGTTATGTTTTATTTAATTTATTAATTTGTAAATTTGTGATTTAAAATAAAATGCTATTTTTTGAATTTTAAACATTTACCATTTTGCAAAGCACTAGCTTGATACAATGATCGACGCGCATAATGATCCTTATTATGATTATTTATCTATAATATTTATCATTTAAATAATATTTTAAATAATTCTGCTAGTTGTTGCCCGAAATTATACTCACAGGTATTGTACAGCAGGACGCTACTAATCAGCCTGGGTGGGTCAACTGCACAATAAAGCTATTTTTATTTCAAATAACAACTACATCTACTTCAAATAGATCACAAATAAAATCATTTTTAATTCGAAGACAATTTGACGATGTTCTTATTTTAAAAATATTTAAAGAATATAAATGTTTAATGGATATAAAATTTGTCAAGAATATAAACATGCATATAAACATATATGAATGATATATAGTAGCTTTCTATGTAAAGCTACTAGGGCGTTATATTGTATTAAAAATGCATTCCTCCGGTTAAGCTGTCATATGTTCAAGAGGTTATTCATCTCCATCGTCAGGCCACACTTGGAGTACTGCATTCAGGCTTGTTTCACTGTCACAAAGCAAAAACCATTAGACTGGATTCTATTCTTAGGCGCGGATCGAGGCTTTGTATTGGCTTAAGTGGTATTGACTATTATGTACGTCTAAATCGTATTGGGATGTTGTCGGTACGTGAGAGGTTCATATCTTTGGAAATGCTGTGTATATGGCATATGTCGAATGATGCGGTGGGTTATCCTACTGATGTAATCACTAAGCGGGTAGGTAAGTTGCGGGGACAAGCAGAGTCATGTATAAACTTGGATTTGGCAGATTACCAAAAGTGTATAGATCTCAAGGAGAGGAATTAACATGTGGAATTCGTCGCCTGAGGAAGTCGTTGCAGTCCCCAGTTTGAGAACGTTTAAATCACGATGCTACAAATGGATACGTGAACAATGCCGCCATTCAACACTACCACTGGAATACCCTAATTAGCTACGTTGACTGACTATTTGCTTTTCTTCTTTTTGGACTCTGCCTGAATAGCCTTTTGGCTTTGGTACGTATTGAAATAAATAAAAATATGTTGAAAAAATTAAACAAATAAGTTAAACAAAACATTATTATTAGTATTACAAGTTATAGCCAAATGGCTGTTTCAGCTGATCACAGGAAAAATTTGAAAAATAAGTAAATAGCGGTTAAATAATATTGTACACATCCGGAATGCCATGATCGTTAATCCACTGACGCAGTTAACTTCAAATTGATAGAAGTCTTTGGTACATGCTATTTCTCCTGACAACGTGTTCCAGACGTTTAATGCTCGATGTGAGAGCCCTAGACAAACTCACTACTTTACCGTGGGGAAACTAAAATAGTTTTAATGAGTGGCCACGACGCGTCTGAGAACAAACTTTAACATAGCCCGAGGATAGCCCATCTATCCCATTAACCATTCGCCATAATGCAATAAGATCTAGGTAATATAGCCTCTGACCAAAAGATGGTATCTTTAGAAATTCAAGCCGCTCACGATATGAATATGATCCATCCATACACATTCGAGAACCTCTACGAAGGATTGACTCTGGTCTATTGATCTCTCCCTTAGTGTACAGATAAACTGCTTGCACGCAGTACTCTATTTGTGGGCGAGCAAAAGCGCAGTAAAGCCGTTTGAAAACATGGATTAATACGATTAAATGCATTTTTGAGGCAGTACATAGCTCGCAAAACCATGATATAGGCCAACTCTGTATTTGACCGAGATTTCAATGTTCGATGCTACGTGACACCCAGATCCCTATACTCCATGACAACATTAAGAATTGAAGTTCCTAGGCGAAATTGACTGTCATCGCAACGCCTTCCTAATTTCATGTGGCCGCATTTGTCAACATTGATCTTCATACCAGTAGCCTCACTCCATTGGTATATTTCATTAAGGTATTCCTGCAGGGAAATGCCAAACGGATTAATATTATCTACAGACCATAGTTTGAGGTCGTCATCAAAAGCAAGACAGAGACTCTGAATCTGCAGCAACAAATCGTAAAGGAACACAATAAATAGCAGAGGTTCTAGTACGGTACCCTGCGGAACACCACAGTAAACGCGTATGAGAGTGGAAAGATGGGTGCCAACTCACTCGTGAGAATCGATAACGTAGGGAATCTTGAAC
Organism: Pomphorhynchus laevis; assembly: GCA_012934845.2. NCBI lineage: Eukaryota > Metazoa > Acanthocephala > Palaeacanthocephala > Echinorhynchida > Pomphorhynchidae > Pomphorhynchus > Pomphorhynchus laevis. Next base: position 108,062 of record WNNJ02001922.1, read on the forward strand.
CCACTTACACAACATTACAGGAATGCCTTAGTTAAATAGTAATGCTACCAAGCTCTAACGCGGCACCCGATCGAATGCTCTTGAAAATACAATGAATATCACATTGATTAGCCGCGACTGACGGCCTAAACCCACATTTCGCGTGGAGTCAATAAGTTAGTTAAGCAGGAACGACCAGGGAGGAAACCGTGTTGAGAAGACGGCATTATTCCGAGTTCCCTCAAGTGATGCCTGATCCGGGTTGTGATCAACTTTTCAAGCACTTTGCATAGAGAACTAGTCAGGCTGATTGGTCTATAGTCAGTACAAGCCGTTGCAATGGTTTTCTTTGGGATCGGAACTACGATGGCAGTTTTCCAGACATCAGGAACACATCCACTGGTCAAACTGTTCTCAAAAATAACAAGAAGAGAAGGAGCCAAATATCTAGATAAATTCTTTAAGAGAAACGGAGAAATGTCATCAGGGCCGGTAGAGCTAAATGGGTCAAGCTGATCAAGCTTACTTACAATCTCACTAATCGTTACTGGAAGAAAACGCGAAGATTGCCCTAATGCTACACCCTGCGAAGTGATAGGAGCTCTAGGTGAATTATTTGCTGATAGCGAAAAAGACGTAGAAAGGCATTCCACAATACCACTCTGAGAAGTTATCATACATCCCTTCGCATTAAGGACATACTTGATTTCTGTGTTAAGGGTTCTGTTACGACGAACATAAGCCCTTAATAGTTTTGAATTTCGTGTTACATTATTAGCGATAGACGATTCGAATGCATATCGTTTTGTTGCTTTCACTCTAGTACAAAGATTTCGAACATATTTATATTTGGCAGAGAAACTAGAGTCAGAACGCTGAAGCTTCCATAAGCAATTTCGTGAACTTATTAGTTGTCTGACTTCGTAATCTATTCATGCAGGTGACTTAGCAGCATAAGAGGATTCGCGCATAGGGGCAAGAATATCGGATAATTTATGTAGGTAATCAGTGATAATATTCAATGATAGCTTGTCTGGGTTCATGAAAGTACACGGGAATTGGTTGTAAGCTCTCAAAACATCTACTCTTCTCACTTTCGACCAATGACGTTTGGCAGTTTTTGAGCTAGGTGGACAGAATCTGGAATAAGGGACATCCGTCAAGGAGAGCAAGCAGTGGTCACTACTTCCTAAAAGTGGGATATGATCAACTTTGATTATGTCTCCTACATATCTGGAAAACGCCAGATTAAGTACCGAATCATATCTTGAAGTTAAGCAATTTAGCTCTTGTACGTGCTGAATCAGCATGAGTTCCTCAGCTAGGAACTCTGATATTTCCCTTTTCGTGGAACTACCATCAGAAAAGACAGAGTTTGACCATCTAGATCGTGGAAGATTAAAATCACCCAAAAGAATAAAGTGAGGGGAAAAACATACCGATTGTAAAATAAGTTTTAGTCGATCAGTGTCTGCAATTACTGACGGAGATCGATACACGACGCAGAAATTCATACTGGTAGCTGAGTGATCGATACGGAAGCATAGAGTCTCAAACGACCCCAAAAAGTCACAAACATTCAACACCTAAGATACGAGGAAATTTTCTCTGACATATGCGGCGACACCGCTACCTCGCCTACCTGGTATCCATAAAAGGCGAAATCCATGAGTGTTCACAGTGGTATCGACAATATATTGATCCAATCAGGATTCAGCAACGCAGAAAATGTAATACAAATGAGAAAGCATGTGATACTTTAAGTCCACTATTTGAGCAGGCAAAATATGAAGATTAGAATACCCAATCGATAAATAGCGTATGAGTTGTGGTAAGGGATTACTAGGAACGGTGAATAATTTGTTGAATGAAACTAAGTGTCCCAGATCAGAATTTAAACTAACGCTACCTAAGAGTTGCGATGAATGACTGTTGAAACTAGCTTTTCCAGACGAACTATCAAGATTTGAAGTGGATACTGCTAAGATACGTGTTAGCTGAACTGGATACCGCTAGATACGTGTCAGGTGAACGATTACAAATCCACTAACTAACAAAAAATGAATAAATCAAACAGATAAATTGTTTAAATTGTTTAAATGTGATCGGATTTGGCGTTTAAAGCACGGCAGGGAGGTTGATTGGCTATATGAATGGACAGATGATTCCACGAGAGGAGTAGATACAAGGAAGGAACGGAAGCCAAATGAAATAGAGTAGTTTGGGACATGTAAACTAAGGGTATTACGGGAACGTAAAGAACAGTAAACAGGACGAGAATTATCAAAAAAAGGAAAGTTGAGAAATCAAGGGATATGAAAAGTTACAAGGTGGAAAGCAAGGAGAAGAAAGTAAGGAAATTGAGAGAAACAATATGGTCGGATCATGATCAAAACGACGAAGACGGATGAGAATTCGGACGGCTGTGTTGAAGATACTTTAAAACGGAAGAAGATTTGATTTAGGTGAGTTGCAATATGGATTAAGACAGTAATCAAGTCTTGAGAATAGGAAATATATGATAGTCATACAATAAGAGATATCGATCAATCTACGAACTTGACGGAGGTTGCGGAGTATCAAGGTAGATGAGCGTACTTTATCTTTAACTAAAGGTTTAAGTAAAAGTCGGTTGTCAAAATGGGAGCCTAGGAAAACGAGATTATCAACGATAGGAAGAATTGTAGAATTTAATGATACGGAGGGAGGTTCGAAGCCGAGGCGTTGAGGTAGGATCCACATAATTTTGGATTTATCAGGATTCAGTGAAAGGCGAAGGGAAGAAAGATGATTGGAAATTGAGACAAGACAGTCGGAAGCAGAAACACTAAGATCGTGAATACGATAAACAGGTGCATGAGCATAAATGAGAATGTCATCAGCATATTGCATAACATGGAAGTTAAATTTATGAGAAATCGAAGACAAATCACCAAGAAGAGAGAAAAGCATAGGGCCTAATACTGATCCTTGTGGAACACCGGACGGAATGGACGAAGGATGGGAGATAGAAGAGTTAGAATAGACGCGAAATGTACGGTTTGATAGATATGAAGAAAACTATTATACAGTGGGTAAAGAGAATCCATAATCATGACGAAGGCGATGGAGAAGAATCGAGTGATCGACGATGTCAAAAGCAGACGATAGATCAAGAGAAACTATGAAACTACATAATTTATGATCGCTAGATATGAGTAAGTCGTTATAAACTTTAAGACAAACAATTTCTGTAGAGTGATTAGAGCGAAAAGCGGCTTGGAAGGGGAGAAATAAGTTGAAGGAAATATATATATATATATATATATATATATATATATATATATATATATATATATAATTAACTTGCTTGAGAAGTGAGATAGAACGGTACGAAGATGGTATTGAGGGGTCGAGAGATTGTTTTTTGAGGAGAGAAAAATAGTAGCGCATTTCCAGTTGAAAGGAAATGTGTCGCTACGGATAGACAAGTTTAACAAGTTTGTATTATCAGCTTCCATTTTAGGTGACCGAATTTGTTAAACTCACTTTATATTTGTTTGCCATAACATTCTCTTTGTTAAAATATTGCTCTTTGCTCCTTTTGAGAGCAGTTCAATTGCTTGGCAACGTAATATTTTTCAAATCCATAATATTGGATGGCATATGCTATCTAATGTAGGATATTTTTTATTTTAAGTATTAATTCGCAAATAGCGGTAACGATTTAAAAAAGACCAATTTATTTTAAGTGGCAATTTTAATGAAATTATTTGAGCTATCACAACCTACGATTCGCTTGACTTTATTTACAGTTATAGAATCTGTTTGGATTTTCACAAAATGAATTTCAATCAATCCTTTTAATTATTTATCGAGCCAGATTAATAATAATAATAATACAATAATTTATTTAACGTGGCAAATGCGTGCAAAATGCACGCTTACATGACCACTAACAAACAAACAAAAGAACATAAAAGATCACAGGTAATTAGTTAATTGTTGAAAAAGAATTGGATTTGGCGTTTGAAGTACGGCATAGATGTTGATTGGCGGATATGAATAGGCAGTTGATTCTACAAGAGAGGAGCAGCCACAACGAAGGAGCGGAAGCCAAAAGAGGTAGAGTAAAAAAAAGATTTATTTTAACGTGGCAAATGCGTGCCAGCGCACGCTTACATGACCACAACAAAAACAAAACTGTGAATCAGGCGTCGAGAAGGTGTGAACGGAGGTGTTTGAATGTGATAAAGGAGGGAGCGCGGCGGACGTCGAGGGGGAGTTGATTCCAGGCGAGTGAGGCGGCGACGAGGAAGGATCGGAGACCGTAGTTGTTGGAGTAATTAGGAACGTGGAGTAAGAGGGTATTACAGGAACGAAGCGATAGCGAGGTGGGGCGAGTATCGTCTAAGAAAGGAAGGTTGATGAACGATGGGGAGCCGACAGCGATGAGACGAAAAGTAATGAGAAGAAGGCGGAGTTTGATGCGGATGTGGATGGTGGGCCAGGAGAGTTGGGCAAAATATGTGGATGTGTGGTCGAAGCGACGGAGGCGAAAGAGCACTCGAACGGCGGTGTTGATTATTCGTTGTAGGGGTAGGATGATGGATTTTGGAGAATTGGCGAAAAGGCTAAGGCAGTAATCGATTTTAGGGAAAAGAAGCGATGAAAGAAGAGACATACAAGAACGGAAGTCGATAAGGGGCGGATACGGCGGATGTCACGAAGAATTAAGTTAGACGAGCGGACCTTGTCACGGACGAAGGGTTTAAGGGAAAGGTGATCATCGAAATGGAAGCCTAAGAAAGTGAGATTGTGGACTACAGGGATGATCGATGAGGCAAAAGATACAATGGGAGGAGATATGCTTGGTTTACGGGGAAGGATCCACATTATTTTGGACTTTTCGGCGTTTAGAACGAGATGGAGATTGGAGAGACGCTTGTAGATAGAAGAGAGACAGTTGGAGGCAGAAATGGCGATGTCGTGTATGCGATGTGCGGGTGCATGAGCATAGATTAGAATGTCATCGGCGTATTGCATGACGTTAAACGAGTAAGGTTTGATAAATGGAGAGAGATCGCCAAGCAAAAGAGAGAAAAGCAGGGACCTAGGACTGAACCTTGTGGAACCCCGCAAAAAATAGGGATGGGAGGGGAGGATGATGAATTAGAACAGACGCGAAAGGAACGGTCGGATAGATATGAGGCGAACCAAGCTACGGAGGAGGAAGAAAAGCCGTAATCATAACGAAGGCGAGAAAGGAGGACGGAGTGGTCGACAATGTCGAATGCGGAGGAGAGGTCCAGGGAGATGAGAACACTATATAGAGCCTTGTCTCGAGAAATGAGTAAGTCGTTGTAAACTTTTATGCATGCGATTTCTGTCGAGTGATTAGAGCGGAAAGCGGATTGGAAAGGAGGGTACAGATTGGATGAGGAGAGATAAGCGTTGATTTGTATTAAGATGAGGCGTTCTAAGAGCTTAGAAAGAGTAGGGAGTAGTGAAATCGGGCGATAGCTAGAAGGAAGGGAGGGGTCGAGCGATTGTTTCTTAAGGAGGGGACGAACGATTGCGGATTTCCAGTGTGAAGGGAAGATACGACTGCGGATGGACGAGTTAAACAAGGTTGTGAGAAATGGGGATATCGATGAGCATATAGATTTTAATATGTGGGTAGGCAGGGGATCGGCAGGTGAGGTTTTGTTGGGCAAGGACATGAGGACAGATGATACTTCTGTAGGTGATACAGGGAGAAGATGAAAGAGTTCGGGAAGGATGAGAGTAGACTGGGCAGAGTGGGATAGGATGGAGACCGGGGTGTGAGAGAGCAGCGTGGATACTTTAGTCTGGAGAAATGACGAATAATCATTAGCATTGATGTTGCAAGGCGTAGAGGAACGAGCAAGGATTGAGTTAAAAGTATGCCAGAGAGTCTTAGAGTTGAATGAAGTGATTATTTTATGCTGCCAGAAGGAGTTGCATTTGGTACGTAGTAGGTTGAGATGAGACCGGCGAAGAGCAAGATAGGAATCACGGAAAGACGGAGTGATCAAGCGGAAATCGCGTCTAAGAGAGCGGTGATAGACTCGAAAAGCATGGCGGAGTCGACGCTTTGAGAGTAGCATTGGATGTCAAACCATGGGGCACGGTGCAAGCGACGGTGTGGGTGAGACTTGAAGGGCAAGAGAATATCGAGAGTGGATGTGAGTTCAGTCGAAAAGAAAGGCGAGATCGTGAGGAGATGAATATGTTATTGTGGGTAATGATAGAGACGATTTGAGTAAGGCAGAGCGGAGAAGGGAAAGGTCAAGATTTCTCCAAAGGCGACGTAGGATTGTAGGTGTGTGAGGAGGGGTGTGGTTGCGAGCGAGATCAAGGGTGATAAGAAAGTGATCGGATAGACCAGGATCAGAGATGGACAGTGAGGTGTGGGCAGCAAAATGATCGGGGACAGTGATGATGTCGAGTGCCCCGCCAAGTATATGTGTGGGGGCAGTGGATATTTGTTTGTAATTGTAGTTGGATAGAATGTTGATGAAGCGGATGGAATCTGTGAAAGAGGGGCGGTCTAGGCGGATATTGAAGTCGCCTAGAACGAGTGAAGGGATTGAGGACAAAGAACAATGAGAAAGGAGGTCAGCGAGTTCGGTAAAAAATAAGGCTGTAGGAGCTGATGAACCAGGACGGTATACAATGGCGAGATCTAGAGTGATCGGGTTAGAATAACGACAAGTGAGCAATTCAAAAGAGCAAGGACTGAAAGGGGGATTGATTTTGCGAAGAGACGCTGGGTGACGCGCGAATGCGACGATGCCGCCATGATTAGAGGATTTAGAAGGGCATGAGCTGAGGGGGCGGGCGGATTCGACTAGGGAGCAACCGGCAGAGAGCAGACGGCGAATGGAGAGGTCGTCGGAATCTGAGTGCCAGGATTCGGTGAGGCAGAAGAGATCGATGGATTGCTTGGTGAATAGGTTGAGGATAAGATCGGATTTATTGAGAATAGATCTAGTGTTGAGGAGACCGAGGCGGAAACCGTGTGCTGTGGCGAAAGAGACTAGTGGAGAAGACACATAGTAGAGATGGAGCGCCATCGAATTTTTGGACGGGTGTGGACAATTTGAAAATTTCCGTCTATGTTTCGGATGGCGAGTGAAGTTTCGCCGTTTTTCTCGCGACGACGTTTTTCGATGCGGGCTGAAGAGATTTGAGCGATTTCGGAAGGGGCGCGATCGGGGAAAATTCGAGTGGTTGAAGATGACATGAGTTTGAAACGTTGAGAGAGGACAGAGGACGCGTGAGAGCGATGCTTGAAAACAATTTTTAGGAGAGGGGCTGGGAAGGATTAGATTGAGAAGATTTGTTTAGACGGATGAATGCGACTGGAGAAATGTCCTTGAAAAAGGATGGTTTATCCGCAGGAACAATAGACGAGAGGATGGATCTGAAGGCGGAAACATCGTGGTCCAGACGTGCTTGTGGAGATAAGGAGTTAGAAGGCGTGATATTAGTAACAATGACGCAACGATCGCGAGAAGCAAAGCGCTTCCGTAAAGGAGGACGACTGACGTGAGTAGGTGAGATCACGATAGAAGAGCTGGCAGTTGATGATTTGGAGGGATTTGGTTTGACGACGGGAGACATAGAGGATAATGATAATAAAGCGGGTGGCAAGCGATGTGAGGAAAGGTTATGAGTGGAAGGATAGTGGAGGCTGGTGGAGATGATTTTGATTGATGGATGCAAGTTATTGAGAAACGAGACAGGAAGGACGGGACGTGAAGTGTCGGGGAGTGAACATACATTAGTTGTAACAATTTGCGGCTCCGTCACTGTATCGGTAGATTTATCATAAACTTGACAAAATCCATCTTGCTGCGATACAATTTGCGGCTCCTTCAGATTATCTGATAATGGATTATCTGATGATGACGTAGAAACGCAATGAGGGGTAGAAATGTAAGGTGATTTATCTGATACGACAAAAGAAATACTGGGTTGCAAATGGTCAATGACAGTAACATCAGAAGATTGAGCTGATTGATTGGGCAAAATTGAAGGATGTATAGTAATACCTGTAGAAGAGATGGGAGATTTGGCATTCTTAGAGGCAATCGAATGCGGGAGAATTGGGCATCGAGGTTGAGACTTATTACAATACGAAGAGGCATGTGTGGACATCGCTGCATTGCCAGATAGTTTCAATATATTTGTCTTGAGACTCTCTATTTCACTCTTCATCGTATTTATCATCTTAGCCGAACAGTAGCCACAGTAGAATTCGTTGTCTGCAAGGCAAGATGCCTGGGATTCTGAAGTCCAAATACTTACCCACGTGTGACAATCATTGTTTGAGCAAAGGACTTGTTGTTCAGATCCATTGGAAACATCTCTAACATCGGTGTTGGACGCAACATGGTTGGGAACTTGAGACTTTTGTTTTTTTCCGACCCATTTGTATATAGTCGTTTGATTCGTGATTTTATTCTCCTCGTTGTATGTATATTAGATTAATATTTTCGTAAACACCAAAGCGGTCAGTTGTAATATTTATCCTCTGTGTATATTAATCTCTTGTATGTTATTTTATTGTATGTTTATAAGAAACCAAAATTTGTTTTCGAACTGTAATTGTAAGTACTTTAATAATCAATTATTTTCTTAACGTCTAAGGCACCGCAACAAACTAAGGCGTGTAAAAGAAACTTGGGGCATGTAAAAGAAGGGAATTACGGGAACGCAGAGCACAATACACAGTACGAGAATTGTCGAGAAAAGAATTGTCGACATACTTTGAGGTAGACTTAAACTGTGTTATGTAATTTGGGGTAACCATTTAGAATACGGATTATAATTAGATCAGAGCAAAAAAATTCGACTAGAAGTGTTCTGTAGTTATTATTACTTTTGATTCATCGTATTAATCTTTAACTTCACCAGTCCGTCGTATCTTGTCAAGGTTCTCTGTTCGGGCCTCTGTTATTTAGCACATATCACCACACACGGTTTCCGCATCGGTCTCCTCAACAATAAATATATTCTCCATAAATCCAATATCATTCTCAACCTATTCATCAAGCAATTTATCGAACTATTCTGCGTCACCGAATCCTAGCACTCCGATTCCGACGACCTCTCTATTCAACTTTTATTCTCTGTCGGTTGCTCACTAGTCGAATTTGCCCGCTCCATCATCTCACCTCCTTCTAAATTCTCTAATCATTGCGGCATTGTCGCATTCGCCCGTCACACCGCGTCTCTTCTCAAAATCATTCCCCCTTTTAGTCCTTGCTCTTTTGAATTGCTCACTTGTCGTTCATCTAGCCTGATCACTCTGGATCTCGCCATTGTATACCGTCCTGGTTCATCTGCTCCTACCTCCTTATTTTTTACCAAATCGCTGACCTCTTTTCCCATTGTTCTTTGTCCTCCATCACTTCTCTCGTTCTTGGCGACTTAAAATCCGCCTCGACCGCCTATCTTCCAACAATTCCATCCGATTCATCATTATCCTATCCAACTACGACTACAAACTCATCTCAACTGCCCCCACACGTATTCTTGGCGAAGCACTCGACATCATCGTTGTCCTCGATCGTTTTGCTGCCTACACTTCACTGTCCATCTCCGATCCTGGTATATCTAATCACTTTCTCGTCACCCTTGATCTCACTTCCAACCAATCCCGCTTCATACACCTACTATCTTCGTCGCCCTTAGAGAAATCTTGACCTTCACCTTCTCCAGTCTGCCTTACTCAAATCGTCTATATCCTCTCCCATAATAATATCTTCCTCTCCTCGCGATATTGCCTTTCTTATCAACACTGAACTCACATCCATTGTCGATCTTCTCTTGCCCTTCAAGCCTCACTATTACCGTTGCTTGCACCGTGCCCCATGGTGCAAGCGACGTCTATTCCATCTTCGTCTCGTTCTAAACCCAAACAAGTTCAAAATAATGTGGATACTCCCGCGTCAACCTAACATATCTCCTACCCCTGTATCTTTTCCCTCATCAATCATCCACAGTGTCCACAATCTTACTTTCTTAGGTTTCAATTTCGATGATCAACTTTTCTTTAAACTATTCGTTCGCGACAAGATCCGACTGTCTAACCTTTTTCTCCGTGGCATCCACCGTATCCGCCGCCTTTTCGACTTTCGTTTCTGTATGTATCTTCTTTCATCGCTTCTTTTCCCTAAAATCGATTACTGCCTCCGCCTTTTCGCCAATTCTCCAAAATCCAACATCCCACCCCTACAACGCATCATCAACTACGCAGTTTGAGTGCTCCTACGTCTCCGTCGCTTCGACCACACATCAACATATCTTGCCCAACTCTCCTGGTCCACAATCCACACCCGCATTTAACTTCGCCTTCTTCTCGTAACTTTTCGTCTCATCGCTATCGGATCCCCATCGTTCATTAACCTCTTTTTCTTAGACGACACTAGCCCCACCTCTCTCTATCGCTGCGTTCCCGTCATTCCCTCTTACTCCACGTTTTCAATTACTCTAACAACTAAGGTCTTCGATCATTTCTCATCGCCCTCCCCTCGCCTGGAATCACATTCAAATGACTCAACCGTTCCCATCTCGTCACATGATTTAGACTTGTTTGCTATTTAGCTTTTTGTTTGTAGAGAGCGTGACACTCGTAGATGGAATTTTCGTACAAGCTATATTGTGTCAACTACTGCAGCAATTGGGAGAGAATGGGATGCCCTACTGAGGAAAACTGCATGAAATATTGTTGTCCAAAACAGACAATCATACGCAGATTGTATATTCAACATAAGGAAACGATTATGTTTTAACGCACAAAAAACACTATCTGCAACTATTCAAAAGTTGCAGATACTATAAGCTAGTTGCAACACTATTCTGCAACTAGCTTTTATATTGATGACACCATCGTAAGCAGGACAATTGAATCAGAATTCGACCAGCGTTTAATTAAGGCTACTAATACGACTCATACCCAAATTACAAATAATGATACAAAATCTTATAATGAGGTTGTTGAGATAATATACGTAGAAGTAGATCGTTCTTCGCACTCTTATACAAACACTACTTTTGTACCCAGCTCTTCGAATGTAAATAAACAGAATACAACAAACTATGTGGATGCACATCAAACAAAAGGAATCGACGAAGCAGAGTGTTCAAAACAAGGTGCTTATAAATTACGAACCTATAATAGAAGACGACGAGATCCAGCAAACTTTGAAGATTATCTGAGGGAGGAAGATTGACATAAATGTTGTATGACTTATCATTATTTGACCTTTTATATATTGTTAAATAAAGCCTCTTTGGCGAATTTTAGTTTGGCTATCTTAGTTTGAAACGCATAAGCCGCGTTTCAAATTGGCGTTGCTTTACAGGTTCATGGATGTGAACTGATTTCTTATAGATTTAAATGATCCATATTTACAAATCGTAAATATGACAATTTCTTCTCTTTTAATGCATAACGTACATATCTATAAAACCAACGAAGAAGTTTTTAGTGAAATCCAGCAGATTTACGATGCGAAAATCGTATGAGCAAATCTAATAGAATATGTTATAATTGATGTCATGTCATTTTAAAAATGGAATCAATAAACATTAGATCACGCTTATGACACATTAAACGGTCAAAATGTCTGATAGTACCCATCAAGGGAAAAGCGTAAAATAAGCGTCCTTTTCAAATTAAAAGGACTATTTCAAAGATGAGGAGAGAATAGCCGGGGTGCTGAGGTGTATCTTGAAACTAAGTTTAAGTTCTATTAGATTTACGAGGCGAACATCAAAGGAGCAAATTTAATATTGATTAGAATAATCAATAGTTGCAATTGATACCATGCCATTTTTACTCTTACAACAAATGGATTAAGCCAATGTAAATGTGATAGACAATTATAAACCATAACGAAATCTGCTTTGAAGGTATTAGCCCCTCCCGCAAAATGATTTTGAAATCAACGATTTTGGGCTCGTAAGTGTAGAATAGATGCATATCACACAATGGTCCGAAAACCCGAGGGGCTCTAAACGAAAGATCTGGCTTAATATATTTAATTGAAATATAATACACATATCTAGGAGATAGAGCGCTAATCTCCACAAAAGCGGCTAAATTCCGTCACGATCTGTGTCAAATGTAAACAATTGATTGTATCAAGCAGTTCAACAGACGCTCTATTATAACATACATCCGCACTATAAATGTTCCAATCGACTAATGACATAGTCATTTCACCCAGGATAACGACATTATCACTTCTGGCAAACCTAAGAAAATCAGCGATGATAATATCAACAACTACACATGGATTCAGGTAAATACTCCTCCTGTGATCAGGGAGGGATGGTCAACCCCACAATGCATCCACTCCGTTAATTGAAGTTAAGTTAAGTACAGTAAACGTTGCTAATATTTAAACATTTAGTTGCTAATACTAAACGATTTAATATTCACTTCTCCAAAATGTAATTAATTTAATTAAGCCATGCTTTTATGTGCTGTTGAAACATTAATAATAATAAAATACCTGTCATAGAGTATTTTGGATGTCGCTTCTCTAATTTACTCATTCTAGACCATAAAAATCTTACCTCAAACGTATTTTAAACACTGCAATTTGTATTCCTTTGCGTCTTCGTAGTTTTGACCATATCTTCATTCACTTCTCAAAACTGTACACGTCCAATATATCCAAACGTATCCCGACCTTTTTATATAGAACTTCCTCCACTCAATCTTTCTCGACCCGATTTTTATTTTTACGCTATAAGGAATCTGTTCTTATTTGTCTTAAAATATTCTCAAAGTTTAGTCATCTATCTTACTCAATTTATGCTACTTTAGCCTGGAAAGTAGTATTAAAGCGTATTCTAATCAAATTCCTATCCTCTGCTGCCAATTAACTTTGGCAAAACTTATTATGCAATGTTTTTGTGTATCACTTTTTAATGGATATTTGATAACATTATTTTTTGAAGTTGAATATAACATGCTTTTTCAGTCAAACCACACTAATATTTTGAGTAATTGTTTTGTCTTTTTAATTTTTTATCTTTGCTACGTTTACCTTTAAGTTTCATATTTTTATCTCTAATTTTTATAGATGTAAATCTTAAGAACTTTTTATTCTGTATTTTAATAATACCGGTTGATATTTAAGATGTTATTATATATCAAAGATATCCTTGATGACCGCTCACAAAATAACCACAACATAACGAATCATATTAATTAATTATTTAAATATTTTATTAATATCCCTTAATCTTAATATTTTCTTAAGATTTACGTAACATTTATTTTTTATTTAATAAAATAAAAAATAATTATATTATTTTTTATGACAAATTTATATCACTTTTTACACTATTTTCCATCTTACTTATGATGGAAAATACTTACTCTCTCATTTATGTTACCGTATCTTATTACATATATCAGTAATAAGATATTATTACTGATATTACTATAGATATTACTATCTATTTACTTTTAATTCCAAAATTGATTTTATTTGAAAATATGTCGCAACAGTGTTTGTTCACAATGTAAAGGTGTTTTTGTTTCTCTAAATGTTATACATCAAATTAAGAGATTTGTTAAGTTTGCAAAATTTATTGTTAATTCAAGTTATTCGTTTTAATTTAAGCATTTTCGTTTATAAACACAGAGAATAAATAGCTTACGCTCTCTCTCTATATATTGCGATAAAGTTTCTCCCTGCGAAATGTGTGAGTTTGCTAGCGCAATTGGTTACATATTAGCCATAGTCGTTTGTATTGGATATTTTGGAAGACAATTCATCCCTGCCCAAAAACCAGGAATACTCGGTATTGATCTAGGGACAACCTACAGCTGCATTGGATATTATGAATCAGCTTCAGCAAAAAAGAACGGTACTGTCCGATTGATTAAAGTTCAGGCAAATAAATTTTGTATCCCCTCCGTTGTTTCAATAAATAGTTCTCATGTACTTGTCGGTTTTGACGCACTTCATAGTCAAATGCCAATTGAAAATATTTTGTTTGATAGCAAGCGCTTTCTCGGGCGAATATTTACAGAAGAAAATGTTAATAATGAGCAACTTAATTACAAATTTCATCTCAGTTTCAACAATTCAACAGGTGAAGTTGATTTTACTTTATTTAACGGGTCGACCATTTCGCCATTGCGTGTTAGTTCATTGATCGTTGATACGTTAATTAATGCATCAATAAAGCATCTTGGATATAGAGTAAAATCAGTTGTAATCGCTGTACCAGCAGATTTTGATGATAGACAACGTATCTACACAACAGAGGCAGTCAATTCACTAAATTTACAAGTTCAACGACTTATTAACGAACCAACCGCCGCTGCATTAGCGTATGGCCTGGAAAATATAAGCAAAGATAAAAGTAAATATGCGATATACATAGTTGTGGTAGATGTCGGTGGAGGTACGACAGACTGTTCACTATTACGAAAAGAAAATGGTCTTTTTATAACACAGGCAATGTCAGGAATACAAAGACTTGGTGGACAAGATTTTAATAATAACCTAATTAAACATTGGAGATCAATGAATATCAGTGATGAGGATGAAAATTTAAATGAATTAGCGGAACAGTGTAAAGTTGCTTTGAGTACAAATTTCAGCTGGCACCCTGATCATGTTAATACACATTTTTGGATGAGCAGATCAAAATTCGAAGAGGTAAATGAGCAAAACTTTAAAATGATTTTAGATCCGATAAAGTATGTTCTCCATTATGCTAATTTAAGCGGTAAGGATATTCATAAGGTAGTCTTGGTGGGTGGTTCTACTAGAATACCAAGGATCAAATCCCTTGTGATCGATTTATTCTCTGAGCAACAGTTATGTGATTCGATTGACCCTGATATCACGGTTATTCGAGGAGTATGTATGCAAGCTGGCATTATTAGCAATGGATGGCCGCTGACAGTGAGCGCAATAGAAATTAAGAATAATGTTCGAAAAGTTGATATATAGTTTATAAATTTTACTGGATATCCTTAATCGATGCTTGTATATTTTATTTTAAATATTAAATTATTATATTTTTAAGTCGTAATAATTTTACTATTTATTACATTAATGTGATAAAATAAGTTCACAAACTAAATAAACTTGTGATTATATTAACAACGAGTTTATGATTAACTCACAAAGTAATATTTACTATTTTAATTATAAAATCACTTAAAAATTATTTTATTATTTTATTAAATTATTTTAATTTTTATACAATAAAAATTATTTAATGATAATTGATATATTTTTCTATTTTATACATTACCAAATCAATTACCAAAATCAAAAATTTAAAAACTATAAGAAAAGTTGAAATGGCATCAACGAGCCTGTCTGGATCACTTTATGAACTGTGGAAATCTTAAAAATCATAAGATAGTCCAGGAATTCACGGGTTAATCCATATCCGACAGGGTAAATAATTTTCCAACATGCCTAAAATGCAGTCGAGACCAATCTTGCCAAAACGTTTTAATTCGCACTTGAATAGCTCATCGTTTGAGATTCGCAATTAATGCCTTGACTGTAATTTAACTGTGTAACTGTAAATCTAACTTTATTTTCTGTAATTTGAACTCATCTTTTAAACATAAAATATATGTGAAATGTAAGGACAAAAAATATGCTAACTAGCAATTTATGAGTAGACTATAGTGAAATTATAATGCATTTAAAGGGATTAATTAATGAGTATATATTTCCAGATCAGTCATTTAATCCGTGAAATGTAAAAATGTTATATTGCTTTATGCTTTAATCCTAAAGCATAAAGAGTTTGAGAGTTTGTGGTGTCAGGTCAAGTTCGATAACAGCTCACCCATCATACTGGGTCTTGTGCATCGTGCTCCTAAGGCAATATCTAAGAAACTCATTGAAGATATAGAGTTGTATACGCGAGGAGTTTGTGATACTGTGGTAATTGGGGATCTGAATATGCCAGATGTTGAATGGACTTTGACTACGGTTCTTCCTACTTGTGATAGTGAATATTGTGACCTTATGGAGTGTTTTATTTATTGTGGTCTTGCTCAATTTGTTGATGCACATACTCGCTTTTAGAGTTGTAGTTCTTCCCTTCTTGATCTTTGCCTATCGACAAACAGTCAATTAATCAGTAGTATCCAATATGATTCTCCTGTTGGTTTGTCTGATCACTGTGTAGTTAAAGTTTTACTAAATATACAAATGAGGGTGTTTCACCATGCTCGGTACAAACGTCAGATTAATGTCTTTCGGGCGAACTATGTTGTTATTACATCAAATCTGCATAGAGTAAGTTGGCCTGATCCGGCTGTTGTCGGAGTTGACGAGGCCTGGGATCATTTTTGCGTGACACTTTATTCTCTAATGGTAAAATTCTCACCTTTGAAGTCTAAGATTAGTCGGAAAAGTGCTCGTTGGTTTGATACTGAGCTGGCTACTGCGATGAAGGCTCGTGACTCTAGTTTCAAATGCTTTTAAGGGTGGGTTTTGTGAATATGGTGTTTATAAGCAGGCGAGAAATTTCTTCAATTCATTAAAACGATATAAACGCTATTTATTTGAAAATGGCCTAGCTCATAATAATACAAATTTATTTAATGTGGCAAATGCGTACAAGCTGTACGCTTACAAGTCCACAATCAAAAATGAAAAGGTCAAGCAGATAAATTGTTTCAATGGGATCGGATTTGTCGTTTGAAGCACGGCAAGGAAGTTGATTGGCGTATATGAATGGGCAGATGGTTCCACGATAGAGGAGCAGCCACAATGAAGGAGCGGAGTCTAAAAGAGGTAGAGTAGTTTGGGACATGTAAAAGAAGGGAATTACAGGAACGCAAGGAATAGTAAACAGGACGAGAATTATCAAGAAAAGGAATATTGAGAAATGAAGGGGTATGAAGAGTTACAAGGCGGAAAACAACGATAAGAAGACGAATTTGAACACGACAATAAATTGTAGGCAAATCGAGAGAAGCAAGATGGTAGGATGTATGATAGTTGTATCATAGTTGTAGACATGATCCCAAAGCTCTCTTTCGATATGTGAATAGTAGTAGGAACGCTAATAAAATAATTGGCTAATATTTTGATAGCGTTTTTGAAGACGACCTTGCTGAGATGTTCTCAAGGCATTTTTACTTGGACGGAAGACTACAAACGAGTATTTTGAACCTATCCAGAACAGTGATACGATAAGAGGTGCTAGTGTTTCATATCCTAGTTTAGACATAGCTAATTTGATAACTCCTGAGAAAGTTTTAGCTGAACTTTATCGTCTTAAAGAGACAAACTCCAAAGGTGCTGATTTGTTACCTTCGATATATATTCGTCGAATAGCAGACTCAATATATACACCTGTTTTCTAACATATTTCGACAATCTATTATTGATACGACTCTTCCAAAAGAGTGGAAACAATCGATCATTCACCCCATCTTCAAAATGGGTGATAGATCTCCATAGACAATTACATACCAGTAAGTATTACTTGCTTATGTTGTAGAATGTTAGAGCGAATTATACATGGTTATACGGCCAAGTTTTATAGTGAGAATAATGTAATAGCTCCTCAAGGTTCAGTATTGGGTCCATTGTTATTTAGTGTCTACATCAACGATCTCCCGGAATTTATTGATTCTCGGATGCTTTTATATGCAGACGATTCGAAAATCTGGAGAGCAATTCGTTCACCCAGTGATATAGTTATACTGCAACGGGATATCAATGAAGTCGAAAATTGGGCTCTGCTCAATAGGTTGATTGTCAATATATCAAAATGCAAACATTTACGTGTTTGTGGCGGAAATGCTCAATCTTCAGCTAATTATAGCTTTTAAAGCAGTTATATTATTATTATTATTATACATTCAACAACATACGAGCATTAGCTCAAATAGCTGGCTCACAATAAGTTCGTAAATAAATTAATTAGTTTTTAAAATAAGGAAATGCAACACGAAACATTGCTTGATCCATTCGTAGTCTTCTTTTAAAAGCACTAAGTGAACTGCATCCAACGGTGTCTGCATCAAGGTTGTTCCACAGCTCAACAATTCTTCTATCAAATTGCATCGCGCCCAATTTCTGTACTCTGTTTCTTCGAATAGTTAAAGAATGACCGCGAAGAACATTTGAACAACGTAGTTGAACCCTACTCCGAAGAGGGTGATGAGGACGTTGGAATAAATGCCAAACAAGGCACATATCCATGTACCGACGGGTCCATGTGACGGTCTCAAGTCCTAATGATCTCAGTCTGTCTTCATAAGGCAGCGACGCCAACGTTGGTGCTAGCTTTGTTGCCCTGCGAAGTACCCTCTCTGATTTCTTATGTTCATGCACAGTACGTGGGTATACAACCGGAGCTGCATATAAAAGTCTACTCAATACATGTGCTAAAATCAGAGGCCGAAGAGCAGTCGGATTAACGCGAACAAACGCGCGTCGAATCATACCTATCATTTTATTGGAGTTGGCACAAGCTTGATCAGTGTGCTTTTTGGTTGATAAATTAGAGGTAACCCATACTCCTAAATCTTTGTAACTATCGACACTTTCCACAATACAGTCCTTATATGTGTAACAAGCTGATGTTAGTTGCTTGCGAGCATTACCAATAATACGCATGTGTTTGCATTTCGAAACATTTATCACAAGCTTGTTTAACGCCGCCCACAACTCCAAATTATCTATGTCAGTTTGCAAATTATCAACATCCTCACATGAATGAATGGGCCGCCATATTTTTAAGTCATCTGCATACAAACATGATCGAGAGCGAATGCACCCAGGCAAATCGTTAACATAAATGCTGAATAAAAGCGGACCCAAAACTGAACCTTGAGGTACTCCAATATGACATTCTCTAGACACAGACAATGACCAATCGACAAGTACTCGAAAGCAACGATCACGAAGAAATTCTCTAATCCAATCAACTATTATGTTTGGGAGTCCAGTATTGACAAGTTTCTGAAGAAGTAGACCATGATCTACTCTATCAAAAGCTTTAGAAAAGTCGAAGAATATAATGTCTGTATCGATATAATGTGTCTTATTCGCTGTCCAATCAAGATGAGCATCAAGCAAATTTGAAACAGTTGAATAACCCTCCCGAAATCCGTGCTGATTAGGGACTAAAATTTTTCCTACACGAAAAAACTCAACCATGTAGCGATGCACAAACCTCTCCAACACTCTACAGCAAATGCAGGTAATGCTCACCGGCCTATAATTCTCGACGGAAGAGCGATCTCCCTTCTTGAAGTAGGGAAGAACAATTGACTGCTTCCACACATTAGGAAGAGATCTTTCCAAGATTGACTGGCGAAAAATTGCACAGAGAGGAACGCAAATTGAGCCTGCTAATCTGCGCAGATAAACAGAAGGTAGTAAGTCACAACCTCTTGAATTATTTGCTTTTAGACGGCGTAATTCGGAATAGACTTTAGCTGGCGTTATCAAATTGTCAAGGTCCAACTCAAGACACGTGTCAGAGTAAGTGTTCAGCACACTAGATTCCATACAAAAAGTTTGATGTTCATTTGCGGGCTCTACTGAAGTGCAATAGTGTGCCGCAAACTCTTCAGCTAGGTCATTCGCAGAAATGTCATAGAAGTAGTGACAAATCGAAGAATCAACAGCTCCCCTGCTTGATAGGTACTGAAAAAGGACCTTTAAATCGTATTTACACTTGTTAGCTAATGCATTCTCAAATGCACACCGCTTCTTTCTCTTCAATGAATTGAATAAATTTCTTGCCTGTTTAAAAACATCATAACTACACTCCCCAACTTTGTAGCGATTGAAGATCAAATTACGAGTCCTCAATGCTGAACGTAACTCAGAATCAAACCAGGGAGAATCTTTTCGACGTGTCCTGCTTCTAAGTGGAGAGAATAAAATAAGCAGCGACTCTAAGGTTCTCTGAAAGTAATTCCACGCGCCGTGTACTCCAACAACAGCGGGATCTGGCCAGGTAGCTGTTGAAAGTATTGACTTAATTGCACGTGTGTTGGTTTTGAAAGCATTAACCACTTGATTTTCACGCGGACCTCGAGTATCTTCTTGAAACCTTAACCTAATGATCAATACGCAATGATCAGACATACCGATCGGGGCATCATAACGGATAGCGTTAATAATCTCACTGTTCGAAGATAAACATACATCTAATAGAGATCTACTGTCACTAGCAAAACGAGTGTAATTTTGAACATGCTGAGTTAAACCACAATAGATGATACACTCCAGAAGGTCATAGGAAGCATGGTCACAAGTAGGAAAAGCCGTATACGAATTCCAATCAACCGAAGGCATATTCAAGTCACCAAGTATTAAAACATTGGAGGTACCTTTAGAATAAAGTTCTACTTCCCCAATCAGTTTATCTGTGGCGGCCAAGGGTGAACGATATACTACCCCCAGAACAAGCGGAGCGGTATGCATGAATTTTACCCGACACCACAAACTTTCGACTTTATTAGAAGAAGTGCTAAGAATAGTTACTTTCACATCGTTGCTCACATAAAGAATAACACCTCCACCTCTTCCACTTTTACGATCACTGCGGAAAACCAGATAACCAGGGATGGAGACTTCATTATCAATAATATCACTATATAGCCATGATTCTGTGATAGCGAGTAATTTAGGACGAATTAACTGAACTCTATATCTCAGTTCATCTATCTTCGATATAAGACTGCGAACATTACCATGGAGTATTTCACAATGCCCCAACATACCTCTGGGAGTATTCCTATCACCCCTTACACATCCAAATAACCCGGACGCTAAACCATTTAGACTCTGATAGGCAGAGTAGACGAGCCCGTTTCGATTACAGAATGCACGCGAGGCGACATGACTAGTGGGCTCCAACTCAGCCAAGTGCGTCGCTTCACAATCTGAAAATTTTTCACATAGAGATTTGTTTCTCCTTTAGCAACACGAGATGATAGTTCTTTTTTAACCTTCGATAATTTTTTTCGTTCTGATACATCAAGATCTTTCAGCAGTCGAATATTAGACCCTTTGAGACGGAACGAGTTTCTCAACATTAAGGTAGCATGAAGTTGGTTATGGAAGACAGCTTTGAGTAGTCGGGGTTTATTATTTAAAGCATTACGCTTACCTAGACGGAAAAGAGCGATAAGTTTAACTTTTTGGACTGTCTCAATGTCACAGGAGCCAAGTACATGTGCCAGAATAGACCTCAAACTCTGAATGTCGTCATTCAGTCGTGCTTGCGCATTCTCGAAGATAGACTCGGGCACATTAGCTAGAATAACTGAGCAACCTCTATTATATATCCGCTTATTTGAGATCACCCTATCGAGACCATCACAGGACACAGCAGATTGTGTATCTGTACATGCACGTAAGCTGGGTATTTGAGTATCCGTTTTAACAATATTCCGCAAGCTAGATAAGTCTGTCTGGGTATGTGAATCATGAGACTCTAAAGAACTTGATGGTGACATCAAGGTGACGTGTGCGTTGCCCGAGGAAACGCACTGACCATCTTTGTTTGAGATATTACGAAATGTCGCATTGTGAGCATTCGGCATCTTCGGTGTATCACTTTGTGAAATCGCTTCATCAGACAGAATATATTTCGAGACTTCGTCATACGGTCTTGACACTGAATTTGGAGTTGAATAGGAAGAACGCAAATATCCCCGCTTCCAAATACGGGATGCTACAGGTCCATTGCTGCCTACATAAGCTCCAGTTGTCCGAGTTCGGTTGTCAATATGTAAAGAAAGATCGGCAGAAGGACGATCAACGACAACGCATGTAGTCATATCGTTCGTAGTCTGTGATACTTTAGGGACTGTATTATCAGCAATTTGTTGCAATTTGCGATCGCTTGTATTCTCATCAAGGGGAATAACGCAGGCAGTCGTATCATCACCAACCCGCGCATCCACAGGAACTACATTTTTAAAAGGATGTTGAGCTTTGGAAGAGGATATTTTATCGTCCATGAGAACGGTTCGACTTAGAGATTGGTTATGTGCTTCTTCAAATTCGACCAAACGTCTTCTCAAAATATTAAGCTCCTTCACAGCACAAAAGCCACATAAATAAGCATCATCGGAATTCTTTTTTAACTTGCTCATACAAATAGTGGTCCAGGTGTCACACAAATCGTTCGAACACTGGACTTGGACAGATGTACACTCATCAATTATGCTTGCGTTTAGAGATACGGTGTTTACATTTGACTTCTTAGCTTTAAGCTTCGATGTTTTTCGTGTCATTATGTGTTTTGTTCCGCTGGCAAGTTGTTTTGTAAATGTATGTTTATATATTGTGTGTTTAAGCTGTTTAAATTTTTTGTTCTAGTTGTTCTTTTTGTTTAAGTTGTTTAGAAATTATCTTGAACACTTATAACTTTTTCTTGATAATCGTTCTTCTATAATCGTTCTTCTATAATCGTTCTTCTATAATCGTTCTTTGTAAGATGTTGTAATCAAGTTGTAACAATTAATATAGATGTTCAAATGTGAAAAGCCTAGTTTTCTTATTGATTGATAACGATTTAATTGTAAGTAGTTAATGGGTATCAAGATAGTTTAAACTCTATAGAACGTGTGAACAAATATAAGGACTTGGGAGTGTAGATAAACAGTGACTTGAGTACCGTCACATATACTGAACATGCTTGTTCAAATGCGTTGGGGATAATCGGTCTACTTCGACGCACTTTCATTACACTCAATAAATTTGCCCTACGTCCGCTAATCTTTGCTCATGTGTTGAGCCGTCTTCTATATGCTGCGCTGTGTGTATCCCCAAAATTCAAAAGAACATATTAGTTCAGAAAGGGTACTTCATAGAGCTACCAAGCTAGCACCGCAACTAAAATTTTTGTCGTACCCTGATCGATTAAAAGCACTTAGACTTGAGACTGTCACGTGGACCCGCCGTACATCGATATGAGTATGGTCTGGCAAATTCTTAATGAATCGGATCATCCACTTCGAGATTGCCTTCATTTGCGCTAATCCAATATCCTTCGAGGCCATGGTTTAACCCTGCGACGTGAAAGCATAAGAAAATCGCGAGCTGTCCAGTTTGATCGGCGAGTTGTATCTCTGTGGAATAGGCTTGGAGAGTCAACAGTGTGTAGTTGTAATATAAACGAATTCAAAAAGAAATTACGGATGGAGGATGTCATGGGGAAAGCTGCTTTTCCGTATTTGTGATACTTTTATTATATTTTCTTTTTTTCTGCAGTGAACCAGCCAATTAAGCCATGCTTTTATGTGCTGTTGAAACATTAATAATACTCTAGACATCGCGATCCTGGGCGACAGACCAGAGTCATCTTTCAGATAGCCCAAGGCGGTCTTCGGCTAGTTTCGAGATTTGATCTCTCTACCGGTATCGAGGTCTACCTCGAGGTCTCTTTCCAGAGTGTACGGCCTGAAAAACCCTCTGAGGAAGGCGATCCCTAGACATCCTCAGAACGTGTCCAAGCCACCTCAGCTGACTTTCTTTGATGTGGAGAAGCAGCGACTTTACTCCGAGTCCATCCCGGATTACCGAATTCCTAACCTTATCTCTAAGGCTAAGACTGGTCATACCGCGAAGGAACCTAATTTCGGTGGCCTGCATCCGAGATATTATCCTTTCGGTTATAATCCAAAGCTCATAACATAGGTTAAGATATGAACAAAGATTGCGTGATAAACCGAAAGTTTCGACCGGAGACTAAACTCCCGCTTCACCACGACATACCTGTACAAAGAATGCATTGATGCATTAGCTGTACAAATCCGCTTCTCAATTTTTTCTGTTCCTGCTGTCCTTCGAGAACAATACCCCAAGATACTTGAAATCATCCACATCAGGAATAATGTTTTCCCAATCCGGATTAACATTGGCATCTGAATCCGAGACGAACACATAGAGACAGTCTTGGAGGTACTAACCAACATCTCTTCCGCTTGGCATTCCATCGTGAATCGATCTAGTAGGCACTGTAAGCCCTCAAGACAAGAAGCCAACAAAACAACGTCATCTGTAAGAAGAAGAGATGATATCCTAATGGAACCGAACTAAATACCGACATCCGTCAGTGCAGTTCGTCTCGAAATTTTGTCCATGTAAACAAGGAACAAAAGTGGAAACAAAGGACAACCATGACGTAGCCCAACGCCTACTGGAAATGATTTAGACTTCCTACCTAGAACACGAACACAACTCATACTTTGTTCACAAAGAGAAGCCACAGCTACCCGAAGATAGTCTGGTACTACATACGCATTAGTACCTCCCACAACCTCTCTCGCGTTACTCGGTCGAACGCCTTCTCCAAATCTACAAAAAAATGTAGACCAGTTGAGCGAACTCTCAAGACTGTTCAAGGATAGTTAAGAGAGTAACGAGCTGATCCGTGGTTCCACGACCTGGACGAAAGCCGCATTGTTGTTCTTGCAACTGTCCCTCAACTATAAGCCGTATCCTTAACTCAAGAATCCTAGCAAATAGCTTACCAATTTGGCTAAGAAGAGTGATGCCTCGATAATTGGAACATACTCTTCGGTCACCTTTCTTAAAGATCGGTACCACCACCCCAGTTCGCCACTCACTTGGAACCTCGCCCGACTTTAATGAAACGTTGAAGATCCGTGTTAGCCACTTCATACTAACAACTTCGAGATTCTTTAATGCTTCAGGTTGAATATCGTCTACTTCAGAAGACTTGGCATTACGAAGTTTATTAACAAGAACAATGACTTCTTACAAGAGATGATCTCTTCCCCTGGTTCTAAGGGCTCTACTTCTACGAGAGAAGGCATATCCATCCAATTAAGGAGACTCTAAAAATGATATTTCCAACAACCAAAAATTTCTTCAATGTCAGTCAGCATAGATCCTCTCTTTCATAGACAGTTTAAGGAGTTGTCTGCTTTCCAACACGAAGGTTCCTGATCGTCCTCCAAAACATCTTTGAAGCTGACCTATAATCAAGTTCTAAGTATTCTCCAAACTTTTCCCAAACCGCCTTCTTCGCTTCAGTAACTGCTCGATATAAAGCTCTCTTTGCTTTTCGGTAATTGTCTACAGCTTCCACTGATTTATCTGACAAAGTTGCCTTATAAGCCAGCTTCTTCTGTTGGACAAAATCTCTAACTGTTGGTGTCCACCAAGCAGTTCGAGTATTTCCTCCGCGACAAGCACCTAATGCCTTCGAGCCACAACTTTTCACAGTTGCTTTGGCAAGCGAGGATCTGAACATATCCCATTCCTGATCAATGCTAATAACATCTGGCAATCGAAAGAAGTCCTCCCAGATGTAGTTAGAAAAACGTTCTTTGACAAAAACATCTGCTAGACGCTCCCAGCACGCTCTTACACAACGTTTGGGTTTACAAGGCCTGTCTAGCATCCGGTCCTGCCAGCGAAGTGTACTAACTACAAGGTAGTGATTGGTTGAAAGCTTAGCTTTTCTCTTCACATGAGTGTCCAGAACATAACGTCGCAGACAAACAATGAACAAACATTGTGTTGGTTATGCACAAATTGTTACGCGAACAAAAGTGCAATACTTCAACATCACTCGCATTCAGATTAGAGATCCCGCTTCTCCCCGACACTCCCTTACAAGTGCTACTGTCGCTACAAACATAAGCATTGAAATCATCCAATAAAACGAGGGAATCTCCAACATGAATACTATCAAGCAGAGCCTGAAGATCTTTCACGAAGGCCACGTATTCCGAGATAATGTTGGGAACATACGCACATACACCAGTTATCCCCTTTCCCTCTTTGATTAAATGTCTCAGAGACCAGCCTTTCGTTCACTTGGTTAACCATTGTTCTTCACACTTAATTTATATTTTGTAATTTTGTTGCTTGTCGTTTTCATTGTCTTGGTTTGTTTGTTCGGCTATCTCCCGTTCCCGATATCCTTTGATTATCAACATCGCTACTGTAAGGAGTCAGGTCTCCGAGACTCTCTTCCGCCTTTTCGTCCATTGTCCAATATGCCGTTGGAGTCATCGGAGTGATTTTGTTTGTTCGGCTATCTCCCGTTCGCAATATCCTTTGATGATCCAACATCGCAGTAGCGATGTTGGATCATCAAAGGATATAATGGAAAATCAATATAATCAATAGAAAAAATTACATCAATTTTGAAATTTCTCTTTTACGTCGTATTTTGGTAGTTAAAAAAGCTGAAAAAAAATTAAAGCCGTTAATAAATTTTACATAATTATTATATAATAAGTACATATAATATATTATATATAATTAATATATAATTAACATATATTCGAGTGTTCTTACGTCTCCGTCGCTTCGACCACACATCCACATATATTGCCCAACTCTCCTGGGCCACCATCCACACCCGCATTTAACTACGCCTTCTCGTTACTTTTCGTCTCATCGCTGTCGGCTCCCCATCATTCATCAACTTTCCTTTCTTAGACAACACTCACCCACCTCTCTATCACTGCGTTCCCGTCATTCTCTCTTACTCCACTTTCTTAATTATTCCAACAACTACGGTCTCCTATCCTTCCTCGTCGCCGCTCCTCTCGCTTGGAATAAGCTCCCTCTCGATGTCCGACGCGCTCCCTTTTTTAT
Source organism: Pomphorhynchus laevis (assembly GCA_012934845.2). Taxonomy (NCBI): domain Eukaryota; kingdom Metazoa; phylum Acanthocephala; class Palaeacanthocephala; order Echinorhynchida; family Pomphorhynchidae; genus Pomphorhynchus; species Pomphorhynchus laevis. The sequence continues at coordinate 134,677 of WNNJ02001922.1, forward strand.
TACATTCAAATACCTCCGTTCCCACCTTTTCGACACATGATTTAGATATTGGTTTTATTCGTTGTCACGTAAGCGTGCACCGGCACGCATTTGCCACGTATAAATAAATCCTTTTTTATATATAAACATGTAATCATATATTTGGTATTTATATACTTACATTTACGTATATTACAAAATACGTAAATGATTTGATAACATTATCATGTGCAGACACGATTATAATAAGCACGGACGGATTATTTTCAATTGAACACCTAACTATCTAAACAAAGATATACATATAAAGATAAAGCATATAAACAAACTTTTATAAGTTTGTTTATTTCGTCTTATTTTTATTTAAGCAAATTTTTATTCTGCGTTTGTTCCGCTTTGTTACGGCGTCCGCCTTACTAACCATATGCCTCCATTTTCTCTATTCATCGCGCATTCTTCCGTTAACTCAACTACCATTATATCCATTCCCTTTTGTGTCCACCCATATATTCTTAGGACGCCCAAGGGACTGTTTTCCTGATACAACCTGGATCATTCTACTCCTTATGACGATGGTTGTGTTTGCGCGGGTTACATGTCTGCGCAAACCTCATGCGAATACCTCAGTATTCGCATTTCTATCCCTGCTAATTTGCGTGCGGTTTCGTTTCTAGCAGACCATCACTCTGCTTCATACGTGTGACTGGGCGATTGTCGGTGCGGTATATATTTGATTTAAGATTATCTGGCTTTTTCTTATCGCATCTTACGCCAGTCAATGCGTGCCATATACAAAACATAAAAACAATATAAAGCATATATACAACGTATATAGCAATAGTTTTGTATTAGAATATAATACTAGATAATCAATTTGCATCAGGGAAATACGTCATTAGCGCGTATTTGGCCACACTGCTTTATCGGTCCAAAATATAGGGGCCGAAACTTGATAGCATAGCAGTTCCTCCTGATGACCTCCAATCCTTATAAATCGTATATTACAAATACATCGTACTTTTAATATACGAATACATCGTATATTATTTATTAGTCAATTCATAAAAATTTATTTTTAAATTTTTTACTAAATTCTACCTTTATATCGATATTAATTGTATAAATATTTTAAATTTATTTATTATTTATCTTTATTTTTGATTTATATATAGTATAAAATACGCCGACTTTCAATACTCGATAATCAATTTTCATCAGAGGAAATACGTCATTAGCGCGTATTTGGCATCGCTGTTGGGTCGAGGAATAAGGGCTTAAACCCGATAGAATACCAGTTCTTCATGATGGACTCTATTTTTTATTAGAATACATCGAATATCATCTATTAGTCAAAATCACCTTAAAAATGTTTGAGATCTTAAGTAAATACAATTGCTTATATTTGGTTATATTAAGTTCTATACAATAAATAAGATACAATCTAATATACATACAACGAGGAGAATAAAATCACGAATCAAACGACTATATACAAATGGGTCGGAAAAAACAAAAGTCTCAAGTTCCCAACCATGTCGCGTCCAACACCGATGTTAGAGATGTTTCCAATGGATCTGAACAACAAGTCCTTTGCTCAAACAATGATTGTCACACGTGGGTAAGTATTTGGACTTCAGAATCCCAGGCATCTTGCCTTGCAGACAACGAATTCTACTGTGGCTACTGTTCGGCTAAGATGATAAATACGATGAAGAGTGAAATAGAGAGTCTCAAGACAAATATATTGAAACTATCTGGCAATGCAGCGATGTCCACACATGCCTCTTCGTATTGTAATAAGTTTCAACCTCGATGCCCAATTCTTCCGCATTCGATTGCCTCTAAGAATGCCAAATCTCCCATCTCTTCTACAGGTATTACTATACATCCTTCAATTTTGCCCAATCAATCAGCTCAATCTTCTGATGTTACTGTCATTGACCATTTGCAACCCAGTATTTCTTTAGTCGTATCAGATAATTCACCTTACATTTCTACCCCTCATTGCGTTTCTACGTCATCATCAGATAATCCATCATCAGATAATCTGAAGGAGCCGCAAATTGTATCGCAGCAAGATGGATTTTGTCAAGTTTATGATAAATCTACCAAGACAGTGACGGAGCCGCAAATTGTTACAACTAATGTATTTTCACTCCCCGACACCCCACGTCCCGTCCTTCCCGTCTCGTTTATAATACCTTGCATCCATCAATCAAAATCACCTCCACCAACCTCCACTATTCTTCCACTCATAACCTTTCCTCACATCGCTTGCCACCCTCTTTTTCATCATTATCCTCTATGTCTCCCGTCGTCAAACCAAATCCCTCCAAATCATCAACTGACAGCTCTTCTATCGTGATCTCACCTACTCACGTCAGTCGTCCTCCTTTACGGAAGCGCTTTGCTTCTCGCGATCGTTGCGTCATTGTCACTAATATCACGCCTTCTAACTCCTTATCTCCACAAGCACGTCTAGACTACGATGTTTCCGCCTTCAGATCCATCCTCTCGTCTATTGTCCCTGCGGATAAACCTTCCTTTTTCAAGGACATTTCTCCTGTCGCATTCATCCGTCTAAACAAATCTTCTCAATCTAATCTTCCCAGCCCCCTCTCCTAAAAATTGTTTTCAAACATTGCTCTCACGCGTCTTCTGTCCTCTCTCAACGATTCAAACTCATGTTATCTTCAACCACTCGAATTTTCCCCGATCGCGCCCCTTCTGAAATCGCTCAAATCTCTTCAGCTCGCATGGAAAAACGCCGTCGCGAGGAAAACGGCGAAACATCACTCTCCATCCGAAATATAGACGGAAATTTTCAAGTTGTCCACACCCGTCCAAAAATTCGATGGCGCTCCATCTCTCCTATGTGTCTTCTCCACTAGACTCTTTATCCACAACACACGGTTTCCGCCTCGGTCTCTTCAACACTAGATCTATTCTCAATAAATCCGATCTTATCCTCAACCTATTCACCAAGCAATCCATCGATATCTTCTGCCTCACCGAATCCTGGCACTCAGATTCCGACGACCTTTCCATTCGCCGTCTGCTCTCTACCGGTTGCTCCCTAGTCGAATCCGCCCGCCCCCTCAGCTCATGCCCTTCTAAATTCTCTAATCATGGCGGCATCGTCGCATTTGCGCGTCACCCCGCGTCTCTTCGCAAAATCAATCCCCCTTTCAGTCGTTGCTCTTTTGAATTGCTCACTTGTCGTTATTCTAACCCGATCACTCTAGATCTCGCCATTGTATACCGTCCTGGTTCATCAGCTCCTACAGTCTTATTTTTTACCGAACTCGCTGACCTCCTTTCTCATTGTTCTTTGTCCTCAATCCCTTCACTCGTTCTAGGCGACTTCAATATCCGCCTAGACCGCCCCTCATCCACAGATTCCATCCGCTTCATCAACATTCTATCCAACTACAATTACAAACTAATCTCCACTGCCCCCACACATATACTTGGTGGTGCACTCGACATCATCGATGTCCCCGATCATTTTGCTGCCTACACCTCACTGTCCATCTCTGATCCTGGTCTATCCGATCACTTTCTTATCACCCTTGATCTCACTCACAATCACACCCATCCTCACACACCTACAATCCTACGTCGCCCTTGGAGAAATCTTGACCTCTCCCTTCTCCGCTCTGCCTTACTCAAATCGTCTCTATCATTAACCACAATAACATATCCATCTCCTCAGATCTCGCCTTTCTTTTCAACTCTGAACTCACATCCACTCTCGATATTCTCTTGCCCTTAAAGTCTCACCCACACCGTCGCTTGCACCGTGCCCCATGGTTTGACATCCAATGCCTACTATCAAAGCGTCGACTCCGCCATGCTTTTCGAATCTATCACCGCTCTCTCAGACGTGATTTCCGCTCGATCACTCCGTCTTTCCTTGATTCCTATCTTGCTCTTCGCCGGTCTCATCTCAACCTACTACGTACCAAATGCAACTCCTTCTGGCAGCATAAAATCATCACTTCATTCAACTGGCTACTTTTAACTCAATCCTTGCTCGCTCCTCTTCGCCGTGCAACATCAATGCCAATGATTATTCGTCATTTCTCCAGACTAAAGTATCCACGTTGCTCTCTCACACCCCGGTCTCCATCCTATCCCACTCTGCCCAGTCTAATCTCATCCTTCTGGAACTCTTTCATCTTCTCCCTGTCTCACCTACAGAAGTATCATCTGTCCTCATGTCCTTGCCCAACAAAACCTAACCTGTCGATCCCCTGCCTACCCACATATTAAAATCTATATGCTCATCGATATCCCCATTTCTCACAACCTTGTTTAACTCGTCCATCCGCAGTCGTATCTTCCCTTCACACTGGAAATCCGCAATCGTTCGTCCACTCCTTAAGAAACAATCGCTTTACCCCTCACCTCCTTCTAGATATCGCCCTATTCCACTTTTGCCTACTCTTTCCGAAATCTTAGAGCCCATTATCTTAATACAGATCAACGTTTATCTCTCTTCATCCAATCTGTACCCGCATTTCCTATCCGCTTTCCGCTCTAATCACTCGACAGAAATCGCATGCATAAAAGTGTACCACGACTTACTCATTTCTCGAGACAAGGCTCTATATAGTGTTCTCATCTCCCTCGACCTCTCCTCCGCATTCGACATTGTCGACCACTCCGTCCTCCTTTCTCGCCTTCGTTATGATTACGGCTTTTCTTCCTCCTCCGTATCATGGTTCGCCTCATATCTATCCGACCGTTCCTTTCGCGTCTGTTCTAATTCATCATCCTCCCCTCCCATCCCTATTTTTTGCGGGGTCCCACAAGGTTCAGTCCTAGGTCCCCTGCTTTTCTCTCTTCTGCTTGGCGATCTATCTCCGTTTATCAAACCTTACTCCTTTAAGGTCATGCAATACGCCGATGACATTCTAATCTATGCTCATGCACCTGCACATCGCATACACGATATCGGCATTTCTGCCTCCAACTGTCTTTCTTCTATCTACAAACGTCTTTCCAATCTCCATCTCGTTCTAAACCCCGAAAAGTTTAAAATAATGTGGATCCTCCCCCGTAAACCAAACGTATCTCCTCCCACTGTATATTTTGCCTCATCAATCATCCCCATAGTCCACAATCTCACTTTCTTAGGCTTCCATTTCGATGATCACATTTCCCTTAAACCCTTCGTCCATGACAAGGTCCGCTCATCTAACTTAATTCTCCGTGACATCCGCCGTATCCGCCCCCTTATCGACTTCCGTTTTTGTATGTCTCTTCTTTCATCGCTTCTTTTCCCTAAAATCGATTACTGCCTTAGCCTTTTCGCCAATTCACCAAAATCCATCATCCTACCCCTACAACGAATAATCAACACCGCCGTTCGAGTGCTCTTTCGTCTCCGTCGCTTCGACCACACATCCGCATATTTTGCCCAACTCTCCTAGCCCACCATCCACATCCGCATCAAACTCCGCCTTCTTCTCGTTACCTTTCGTCTCATCGCTGTCGGCTCCCCATCGTTCATCAACCTTCCTTTCTTAGACGATACTCGCCCACCTCGCTATCGCTTCGTTCCTGTCATACCCTCTTACTCCACGTTCCTAATTACTCCAACAACTACGGTCTCCGATCCTTCCTCGTCGCCGCTCACTCGCCTGGAATCAACTCCCTCTCGACGTCCGCCGCGCTCCCTCCTTTATCATATTCAAACACCTCCTCCGTTCACACCTTCTCGACACCTGATTCACAGTCTTGTTTCGTTGTTGTCATGTAAGCGTGCGCTGGCACGCATTTGCCACCACGTTAAAATAAATCGTTTTTTTAGTCAATTCATAAAAATTTATTTTATTTTAAATTTTAATAATAAATTTAATTGTATAAATCCTGTAGCTATTTATATAATTTATAATCATACATTTATTAATTATAAAATCTTATATAATTATTTTTTTTATTTATAATTATTTATCTTTATTTTTAATTTATACATTAAAAATAAATTTATTAGTATAAATTAATATTTAGTAATTATAAATTAATCATTTATTATTAATTTTAATTTATTAGTATAAGATACGTCGGCTTAGTTATCTGATCTGATTTGATATGATTTGATCTGACATGTTATCTTGATATAAAATATCTTTTTATATAAATCAACAAAATATTAAAAATTTATTTAAACTACTGAGGGAAGATTTTTTTGAAGATAACAAACAATATGCTTTGTATTAGAACAAAGTACACTAAATAATCAAATTTCATCAGAGGAAACAAGTCATTAGCAAGTATTTGGCTCCGCTGCTATGTTGGTCGAGGAATAAGGGCCGAAACCTGACTGCATATCCGTTCATCCAGATGACCTCTAATCTTTATTCTTATATATCGTATGTTATTAATTAGTCAATTCATAAAATTAACTTTTGATTTGATTTGATTTATTTTAAATTTCAATTGCAAATGTTGTCTTGATATAAATGTAAAGCGTATAAAATATTATAAATTAAGCAAATCGAAAGTCATTGTAAAATTTCATTGTTACAAATTCTAGATCACTACAGCGATCATAATCAAGAACATATAATTCATCTTTATTTTTAATTTATACGTCGACTCAGTTATCTGATCTGATTTTAAAATTTTTCTTGTACAAAGCTAAATTTTGGTTTACAGTAAATTCTTGCGTTCACAATTTTAGAAATGAAATCATTTTTCATGTATTCTCAAGCAATAATAACTATAAAGCGTTATAAATGGTGGCCTATTATTGGATCCGCTCTTTTAATTCCTCCGTCGATTTATTACATATTCAGAGCTCCTCAATCAAATGATTTGGTAATCTGACAAATATTTTATTATAATATAACTTGAGTCAATTTTGCGCGTAAAGTCTTTGTTCGAACGCACAAGTACAATAGCAAATAGTTCATGTAAGTTGATTGATTAATTTTAAAATGTCGACTTAATATAGCCGTTAAATCAAAGCACTGAGCTTTTTATAATTTAAATCCTTATTTAAACATTTTTATTAAATAATAATGTTAATAATAGTTATTATATTAATAAATTTAAGAATGCCGCCATTCACAGCTATCCTATTTAGCTACGATCCGTTAAATGACTATTTGAAACAAGCAACCAATGCAATTAAATCTCATGCCGAATAAAATTAGGATGATCAGGAAAGCACGTAGTTAGTTAAAAGAGGCTAGGCACATGCTACCACGTTAGCAAGTTCTTGAAGATGGCTTTTAAATATATCACAATGCAGTCGAAACGACTGATTGTAGTTCACCCTACTTATGAGTGCTCCCAGCGACCATAACCTCGTCTAGGAGTGATAAGGAAGTCTGCTCTGCATGTAATCGAACTCCGGTTTTCGGCCTACAGATGCAGCAACAGTGTTTAAGTATAAATATAACTAATTTAACTATATTCATTATTGTGCTTAAAACCACTTTGTACAAGGTGGCTTTAAGACCTTTTGAATCCACAAATACAGCAACATTTTATTCAAACAAGAAATTAGTATTGCAATGACCAGTTCCGTAGCATTTACATATGCCGGATTTTTATTGTCATAAAAGAATGAAAACCTTTACTTTGGCTAACATATTGAGACGATGTTATCTTAGTATGAGATCGTGGCGTCGAATAACTTTTCAGAATTGAAATTGATGCCTTCCAACCCTTGATCTTTCTTCCAACCACTCCCCACTTCACACACCTACCATCTTACGTTGCCCTTGGAGAAATCTTGACATCCCCCTTCTCCGCTCTGCCTTACTCAAATCGTCTCTATCTTCTCCCACAATAATATCTTCCTCTCCTAACGATCTTGCCTTTCTTTTCGACTTTGAACTCACATACACTCTTGATCTTTTCTTGCCTTCAAGCCTCACCTTCACCGACGCTCGCACCGTGCCCCATGGTTTGACATCAAATGCCTACTTTGAAAGTGTCGACTTCATCATGCTTTTCGAGTATATCGCCGCTCTCTCAGACGTGATTTCTGCTCGATCACTCCGTCTTTCCGTGATACCTATCTTGCTCATCAGCAGTCTCATCTCCACCTACTACGTACCAAATGAAACTCTTACTGGCAGCATAAAATCAACACTTCATAAAACTCTAAGTCTCTCTGGCTTAGAGAGACTAAGACTTGAGATAGTGTTCTCATCTCCCTCGAGCTCTCCTCCGCCTTTGATATCTTCGACCACGCCATCCTCTTTTCGTACCTTCGTTATGATTACGGATTTTCTTCCTCCTCCATAGCATGGTTTGATTCATATCTATTTTAACTCAATCCTTTATTGCTCCAATTCGTCTTACAACATCAATCCCTATGATTATTCGTCATTTCTTCAGACCAAAGTATCCACGTTGCTCTCTCAACCCCGCCTCCATTCTATCTCACAGCTAGTAGTCTCGCCTTATCCTCCCGGAACTCTTTCATCTTCTCTCTGTCTAACCTGATAAAGTATCATCTGTCCTCATGTTTTTGCCCAACAAAACCTCACCTGCCGATCACCTGCCTATCCCATACTTAAATCAATATCCTCATCGTTATCCATTTTTCTCACCACCTTGTTTAACTCGTTCATCCGTAGTCGTATATTTTCTTCACACTGAAAATCTGCAATCGTTCGCCCCTCCTTAAGAAACAATCGCTTTACCCCTCACCTCCTTCTAGATATCGCCCTATTCCACTTTTGCCTACTCTTTCCGAAATCTTAGAGCCCATTATCTTAATACAGATCAACGTTTATCTCTCTTCATCCAATCTGTACCCGCATTTCCTATCCGCTTTCCGCTCTAATCTCTCCACAAAATTGCATGAATGAAAGTTTAAAACGACCTACTTATTTCAAAACGACCTACTTATTTCTCATGACAAACCTCTATATAACGTTCTCATCTCCCTCGAGCTCTCCTCCGCCTTCGACATCGTCGACCATTCCATCCTCCTTTCTTGCCTTCGTAATGATTACGGCTTTTCTTCTTCCTCCATAGCATGGTTTGATTCATATCTATCCGATCGTTCTTTTCGAGTCTGTTCAAATTAATCATCCTCTCCTTCCATCCCTATTTTCTGCGGGATCACTTAAGGTTTCAAACTTAAAGCCCCTGCTTTTCTCACTTCTATTTGGCGATCTATCTCCGTTTATCAAACCTTACTCCTTTAACATCATGTAATACGCCGATGACATCCCTATATATGCTGATGCACCTGCCCATCGCATACACGATATCGCAACTTCTGCCTCCAACTGTCTCTTTTCTATATACCAACGTCTATTCTATCTTCGTCTCGTTCTAAACCCAGACAAGTCCAAATTAATGTGTATGCTCCAGCGTCAACCTAACATATCTCATCCACCTGTATCTTTTCCCTCATCAATCATCCTAACTGTCCACAATCTTAATTTCTTAGTATTCAATTTCGATAATCAACTTTTCTTTAAACCATTCGTCCGCGACAAGGTCCGACTGTATAAACTTTTTCTCTGTGACATCCGCCGTATCCGCCCTCTTTTCGACTTTCGTTCGTTATGTCTCTTCTTTCATCGCTTATTTTCCCTAAAATTGATTACCGCCTCAGCCTTTTCGCCAATTCTCAAAAACACATCTACATATCTTGCCCAACTTTCATGGTCCACCATCCACATCATCTCTGCCTTCTTATCGTAACTTTTCGTCTCATCGCTATCGGCTCCTCATCGTTCATCAACTTCTTTTTCTTAGACGACACTCGTCCCACCTCTCTCTCACTGCGTTCCTGTAATTATCTCTTACTCTGCGTTTCCAATTACTCTAACAACTACGGTCTCCGATCCTTTCTCGTCACCTTCCCACTCGCCTGGAATCAGATCCTATTCGACGTCTGCCGCGCTCCTTCCTTTATTGCATTCAAATGCTACCTCCGTACTCACCTCCTTGAAACATGATTTAAATATTTTGCTGTTGTGGTCATGTAAGCGTGTGCCAGCACGCATTCGCCACGTAAAAAATAAATATATTTATGTAATTCGCGGGTAATTGAATCGTGGTTCGAGGAGTGATGAGAGAAAGTAGAAAGAAAACATGAGATTGTTCATTTTTGTGAAGTTGATTTGGATAACTTGATTGTATTAAAGTAACGGAATCTGTTCGATCATGAATCAAAGAGGTACAAGTAGGTTTAAATGATGTAACGTATACCATTTATACGTATCCTAGAACTCGTCGCCGCCCCATTCGCCTGGAAACATGATTTAGATTTTTTTTGTTGTGGTCATGTAAGCGTGCGTCGACACGCATTTGCCACGTTAAAATAAATCTTTTTTTTTAAGAATTAGAATAATACTTTAGAGTAATTAAATTAGGTAACGATTTATCAATAAACTTTTTATCCGGTGTACAAAATCGAGTTCAATATGCTTACATTTAGCATATTTTGGGCCTGCTGTACTTAATCCTGTAAATATAAGGTTCCCACTTCAAAACTATGCTGATTACTTAATCGTTGGAGGTGGGGCTAGTGCTGCAAGTGCGGTAAAAGTTATAAAAGCCCATCATCCAAAATCAAAGGTATAACTAATTTAAAACATATCGTATTATGAATACTAAATATATTTAGTAAAGGTTGTTTTAGTTACCGAAGAAGATGAGATGCCGTATAATAGATCAGCAGTGAGGCGAGAACTTTGGACTTGCAGCGAGGAACAACGACAGAAGATGTCAATTACACGATGGGATGGCAAGGATAGCAGGTTTTATTATGCATGTAAATATAATTTTTCGATCATTCTTATATATATAGTTTGTATCTTCTCGATGAGGACGCTTTCACAACTGATTCTCCATCAGATCAAGCTATTACTATTCTTAAAGGCAGAAAGGTTCGTTGTGAATGTTTCTGCTTTAAAGTTGCAGATGTTTAAGCTATCCATTTCTTTGAATTTAGCAAATTTTAATTTATAGGAATCAAGACAAATCAAATAGAATCAAATCAAATTCAATGGCAACTGCCATAATCAGGAAAATTGTTACAATATGTAACAATTGAAAATAAAGATAAATAATTATAAAATAATTAAAGTTAATTATTTTAATTAAAAATTAAATTATGTTTTATTTAAATTGAATTAATTAATTTAACTAAAATTAGTTAATTTTGTAAAGTCAAAATTTAAAATTCAATAAAAATCAATTTTTATAAATTTACATAATAGACGTTATGTAAATAACGTCTATTATGTAAATTTATAAAAATTTATTTTATAAATTTAAATTCGTCTATTATTTATTATTTACATAATAAATAATAGACGACATATAAGGATTATATTACGACATATAAGGTCATCAAGAAGAACTGCCACGCTATCACGTTTCGGTAACTATTCATCGCACCAAAATAGCAGCGGAGCGAAATACATGCTAATGACGTACTTCTGTTATAATTCAATGTATCGAAGCATGTATTTCATATCTAATTAAATAAATTATAATTAGATTATAATTTTGTTAGATTTTTATACAAAATAATATTCATAGAACAAATTTATATTCTATAAATTTATATTATTATAATAATATAATATATTATTATAATATATTATAATAATATGATTGTAATTAAATGCACAAGTTTTTATTATAAAACAATAATAATACAATTAAAAATTACAATCAAAATGTTACCCGCAAATGAGCCCTATATTATATGGTCAGTTTTATATTTTTTTCTTGTTTTCTTTTTCTTACAATTTTTTCGTCCTAATTGTGGTAGGAGTTTATACCTTATTTTAGGAATATATTTACTTAAATCTGACCCTATTATTTCTTTACTTTTAGAATTATTTAAAAGTCCGGCTATATTTATGTTATCTATACATTTATTAATGAAGTTTATGGTCAGTGTATATTTTCTATTGTTATTATTAACATTTATTGTACGATTATAGTATTTTGTATTACAATAACTGTCTATTATACAACTTAGCCTATCATAGTCGTTAATTAATTTTTGATTTATTGAACATATGATATCTTTAGAAAAACTTCTTATATTTACATAAAGATCTTTTAGCTTATTATCACTTAAAAGTTGTTTTAATATTTCTAATTGTTCATTTATATACATATCTTTTTTAATTTTTTATCTATGATAAAAAATTATCATATTTTATAATATTTTTTATCAATATTTGTCTATGAATCTTTGATTAATTGATAAATAATTTACAGTTTTTAATATTATGACTTATTTATATCATTTGCTTATGAACTATATTTTGACTATTATGTTGTATATTATACTATTACCTCATTGGTTTGCGTTAAACCTGATTATTATAATACTTTAATTGTTCTTTTTACACGAGTTGCAAACAAAGTTTTCCGAAGTGATAATGTTGATAGCACGAGTTTTTGATTTATTGATTGAATATATTTTGAATAAATTTTTTTCCTTCAGTTTATTCATAAATTCAAAAATCTAAAAACGAATTCTAAAATATAACTTCAAGCATACCCTTGCGGCAAGTATGAAGCGGCAATTTTCTAAGCGTAAATGAATCTAATCTTAATTTTTCAGTATCCTCTTGCAGATCTGTTTTTCTGAGCAAAAATTTTACCTTCATCTTTCATACAATCATATTTTGTGAACATATTTGTTTTATAACAACAACTAGTGTACTATTATTTACTTCAGTAAGCTGAATAAACCTTACATAAGAGATTTATTGTGCTATAAGAGGTATCTAACAATTTACGCTTTTTAGCGTAAATAGCACAAAGCCATTCCACACTGATAAGTTATTTACACACTGATAAGTTGTGACCGTAAATCAGTTTCTCATTTACTTTTTCACTTTTTTATAACTCCCCGTCTGTTTTCCAAATACAACTTCCTGCTGTTATGCAAAGTGACCTTTTTCAATCAGAAGAGTTAGTACCATCTTTTATAAGAAATTTATCCAATAAACCTAAAGCCTAAATCAAACTTAACCTTCGTATTCTGTTATAAAACCTTTGTATTCTGCTATATTCTGTTATCTAATCCACTGCTGGGGATTAGATAATCTACCTAATCACCAGGTGGATTACTACCGTTTCGTAATTTTTTAAATTTCAATTTAAGGTTATCAAATTTGATCTCAAACATAACTATGCAATGTTGGATAACCAATGGAAGATTCATTATGATAAAGCATTGATTTCAACAGGAACCGGAATTTCTTCTCCGGAATGGTTACGACAATCGGTTTCAATTGATGCTAAAAATAAAGTTTTCAAGTTGCAATCTGTAAATTGCTCGTTGATGTATTGTTCTGTGATCTAGTTTTTAATCAGGTCGATGATGTTAACAAGGCAATAGAGGCTGTAAAATCAGTAAAAAGTGTAGCCGTCATTGGGTGCGGTCCAGAATCTGTGGAGCTAGCATACACTATTTCATCTTCTTTCAATGTTAAAGTCACATTAGTCTGTACCTCCGAAAAAGGTATTTATTTTCGGACTCACTATTTATCTATTTGATTTATGCAAATTGTGTGTCTAAGCAATTGTTCTCATGTTTGTTTGAATATTTTGATAGACGCTGGTTTCATTATTTTCATGCAAAAAATATATATTTTTAATTTAATATCTTTAATATCTATTAAAGATACCACAGACAACATTAGCCGTGGATTCTTATTGACTTGGCGTTCACCAAAATGAACTACAAATAATTTACTAAAAGAAACTAATTAGCTAATTTCTTTATCGACGATCAAATACTGAATCTTTTGTAATGAACAATCAGGAAATGAAATATTTCGCTAGTTTCTACTGCCATCTTCAAAATATTTTCAAAACTGAATTGGAAAAATATTCAAATTAGTAAATAGATTTAAGCCATCGTCGGGCTTTGCCACGATGTTGCCGCAACACACACTTGATATTTGCACATTACGTTTGTGGAGACCACAGCAAACAGCCAGCAAGAAACCGAACAGAATGCATGCATACAGCAAAAATCAAAAGTATGCACATTTACGAGAATTTAATCAGAAATACCAAAAATAATTTTGACCAAAGACAGAGTATTAGTGTGAATTATGAAGTATTTAAATTATTTATAAATAGAATTAGACATACAGCATAATGTTTCATACGTTTCATTAAGCAGACAGCATAATGTTTCATTGTGCTACCAACGTAATGTAGTTTATGAAATGTTTTGTGATAAGTGCGCTGCTGTAAGTAAGAAGGTTAGCTACATAGGAGAAACACAACGTCCGGTTTCTGAACGGCTCCAGGAACAGTTAAGAGCAGCACGAAACCCTTTAGCGCCCTCTTACCCCAGCAATACATAGGTCGCGCATTATTCACAACAACATGCAAATGAGCAACCAAAGTGCATCGCAAAGGTACTCTGCCGAGCAGATAACGTTGTGTCGCGAAAACTAATGGAGGCAATCTTAATATCGGGTGCAGATAGCGACAAGAGCCTCAACCGTAAAGACGAGGCGGTAGGCTTGCTTGATTTTACAAGGCTTTAGTTTCATTTGTAGGAATTACTATGCTATCAGGTTTCGGCCCCTATTCCTCGACCCAATATAACAGCGATGCCAAATACGCGCTAATGTCCTCTGATGAAATCAGATGACATTGATTTTTTGACATCAGAGGACAATGACATTTTTCATCAACGAAAATTGTCCGCCAATTTCCTCTGATGAAATTGATTATCGAGTATTGAAAGTCGGCGTATTTTATACTATATATAAATCAAAAATAAAGATAAATAATAAATAATAAATAAATTTAAAATATTTATACAATTAATATCGATATAAAGGTAGAATTTAGTAAAAAATTTAAAAATAAATTTTTATGAATTGACTAATAAATAATATACGATGTATTCGTATATTAAAAGTACGATGTATTTGTAATATACGATTTATAAGGATTGGAGGTCATCAGGAGGAACTTCTATGCTATCAAGTTTCGGCCCCTATATTTTCGCCTAATAAAGCAGTGTGGCCAAATACGCACTAATGACGTATTTCCCTGATGCAAATTGATTATCTAGTATTATATTCTAATACAAAACTATTGCTATATAAGTTGTATATATGCTTTATATTGTTTTTGTTTTATATATGGCACGCATTGACTGGCGTAATATACGATAAGAAAAAGCCAGATAATCTTAAATCAAATATATACCGCACCGACAATCGCCCAGACGTACCCCTACAAATGAAACCACACGAAAATTAGCAGTGATAGAAATGCGAATACTGAGGCATTCGCATGAGGTTTGCCCGGACATGTAACCCGCCCAAACACAATCATCGGTATAATGAGTGGAATGGACCTGGTTTTATCAGGAAAACGACCCATTGGGCGTCCTAAGTATACATCTATAATTTTTTTGTCTTAATAGTTTAATTTGTTTTGGTATGCATGAACACTCATGCAAAAATACTAATTAAAATGATTATGTTAAATTAATATACCACTCGTGTTTTAGCCGTCCATCTTGACAGCTATTTTGAAATCTCGGTTAGATTCTGATATACTTTGGTCATTCTCTTATTATCAGATCAATGGAACGATTCAAATAAGCTCATCACTTCGACTGTTGGAATATGTTGGGTAGCATTATTTTATATTTTGCTGATTACATCACGCTAGTACAACTCCAATTTGTCAATTACTGTGGGACAGTTTTATGTCGTTTTTCCTTCTTTATTTGTATTTTTATGCTCTTTGTCAAAATATTTTAAATTAAATATTTCTTACTGATAGATATTTAATTTAATTTTAACTTCAATTGATCTAAAATGTATTAATTTCATACTCTAAATTTGTAATATATCATTTAGAGTAAATTACAAGCAATTGTATCATAAATGTTTCTCTTTCTACTTTTAGGGATCCTTGGCAACATGTTGCCAAAGTGGTTTTCCGAAAAATGCAAAAACAGTCTCCGTTCATGTATATTTTAAACGTAAATATTACTTTAATTATTTTGACCGTATTAAGCTAAAATAAAGGTTTATGATCGCGTCAGAATTGACAAGATAACTTCCAAAGATGATACAATTCTAATCAAAATGTTTAAAGGGCTTTTCCGCTACCAGGTAAATTCAAAAAATGTATTTTTTATAAAATCAAATTTATATAAAATCAAATTTTTGATTTTTATAAATCAAATTTATGTTTCCATAAAAATGTTTGATTATCGTGAATAGTTGTCTTCAATCAGAATTAGTAACAAATAAAGACGTAACAAGTATTACGATTTGTAATAGCAGAAAAGGGCCTGACACAGAGTAATCTTATCACTCTGTGGCTGTTTCCTCGCCATGTCCTCCTCGACAATGATATTATAAGAATCATAACTGTCTTACTAAGTTTGCTAACAATGTAAACTTTGTAGGAAACATCCAGAAAAAATTCTTGTTTTGACTGCGATTATATGGATTATATACAAAGTCAAAATTATTACTTTATAAACTTAGCGATTAGAACCACATAAAGTACTTAGCTAACACGGGTTGAAGTTGTCAATAACACGCTTGTTGTCTTTGGCTCGTCTATTGCTATAGATAATTTTGTAGAAGAAACCTTTCGTATCGATGATAAAATTGCTAACAGAGGAAGCGTATGTAGACGACTACTCTGCATTATGTAGTTTGATATACTGCACTTAATTCAAATTGCTAAGCATTTAAAGGGCAACTAAATTCGATTCAACAAGATTTCAACAACTCCAAGACGAGATTTTCCAGACACTTATAAAAACGATAATCATTAGAAACATAAGTAAAACAGATTAAAAGATATTTTCTCTTCCTACCCTTTATGAAGGATTAGGAATATGGGATCCTAACGAAGAGACTTAACAGCAATACAAGTTGTCGTAAGTGTTTTTTAATTCATTTGGGTACAGCTTGGACAAGCTAGAAGATGAAAATCAGCAGACATTTTGATTAAGATTAAAGTTAGCAACGAACAAAACATCTTGAAAACAAAGACGAATATTATAGACACATCATTTCATTTTGAGGGTTTACTTTGATACACAAGCATGAAAAATTTGATCAGATTGGTTGACAAATCGTTCCCCACAATCATTATGCTGACATATAACCAATATTCAAATATTCAAAAATTTTCAAGACGGCTTGACAGCTAGATATGGCTGAACTCCGTATAACAAAACTGGAAAATAAAAAATGTGATGTATATAGAACATGGCGACTTACAAAATATCATTACCTGAGTCATCATTATCATTGAAGAGAGCTATTTTATTGAAGGCGTACATATATATATTCACGGTATGCTATAATCAAAACTCTCGTATGCCTACAACTGCGTAGTTGTCCAGTACTCTAAGTACAGTACTCTCTAATTTTGATTTTCAATAAGCACAAACTACACGCCAAACGCATGCACGAACTGATATTGTAATTGATAGATTGGTGTTCGGATAGAGCTGACTTACATTGATGTCAGCAATGAAAGAAATTACTATCTTTGTCTTTATTCGTTATTTTTAATTATTTTATATACACCTTATATTTCACCTTGATATTTCAGAAAATTCGCAAATAAAAAATATATTTTTATATGTTAAATGACAATAATAACTGTTTTAGATTATAGATAGCTGTTTTACTGTTAATTACTGTTCTCGATTTCATAAATCTGTTAATTTTGATTTAAGAATTGATTTTTTATTTTTGCATTCATTTTTCTGTCCGAAGCTGATATTATACTGCTATGCGATCGTGATAAAGTAAACGACTCAATTGATTTCGACGGTAACTTGGAGAAAGATGAAAACAATGCCTTCATTTCCTCATCCGACATGAGGGTGTTTCATAATGTTTGGTGCGCTGGCAGCGCGTGTAGCTTTTATGATGTCGCAACGAAATGCCGCACACGACTAACCCACCACGACGGAAGTGTTGCAACCGGAAGGATTGCTGGGCACAACATGAGCTCGAAGTTTAGTGGTGAATGTTCGCGGCCTTTTTATAGACAACCAATACATTGGTAATATGTCTTGGTAACTACGCATGTATATTTAATGTACATCGTAAACAGGATAGATATTGGCAACGATATTGGTATCGAAAATGTAGGACGTATTGATAGCAATCTATCTATCGAAACAATTCTACTTTACGGAAACGAATCTCAATCTGTGAACAATGTAAGAAAATTTATATTTATAAAGATATAAATACGTATTATTTATTTAAAGTTTTAATTAAACGATTGAAATTTTTATCTTTTTGATATCATTAAAACTTTAATCAGCATGCAAAAAGATAATAACCGACATATAAAGAGATTTATTGATCTTTTCTCTTGAGGAGATCAACTAATGAAAATTTTGAACTTTCATCAGCTTGAATCTGGTTGTTCAACTAACAAATCAGTGTAGCTTTCAAACAAAAAGGGTGGTAAACAGTTCAATGTTTACAACTTGCTTTTTATGACGATGTCAGCAGTAGACTACAAAAATTCGAAATTGTAATTAGTTATGTCACTAGATGACATTTAATATTTGATAGCCTATTAAAATGACATAAAATGTCATATTCGAAAAAAAGAGTTAGGTTTATTTAATGATTTCATATCGCTTAAAATTTAAGATAAATGTTTTAACAAAATCGCCAAATTTTTAAAGATACAAAACATTAAAATTATTGTCTATTTAGTATCGTTTAAAGAAATAAAATCTATCTTCTTTACATAAAAAATTTAAAAATTTTGATTTTCTCACATTTTTTATAAAAAGCATATTTATAATTTGATCTCTATTTAAATAACTTAAAAGATAGGTTTCCAATTGTATCGGATGGATGGCAAATTTCTTAATTTGAATGAAAATAGCCGAAATATTTCGTGTTCAATTGAAAGAGCACTAATTCCTTTACAGCTCTACTGTTCATTGCAAAATCGATAACTGTCTTATTTGTTTTCTTATTACTTGCCAATAATATTCTTAATATTATTTGCCAATTCTCATATCAATTGATTATTGTCTGTAGGTTTTTGTCCTTTTTATTTTTTTACAAAAAGTGTCGACAGTCAACGTAAAAAGGCCAAAACGATCAGCAGCTGATAAAGTCCTACAATACTGAAATGTAGCGTAATGCTGATGGCTTATAAATAAGATTAAAGTAGCGTGTAGAATAAAAATATTCATCAAAATTTCAATGGTAACAATGACTGCACACGTATATTAACTTAATATTAGGAAACACACTATAGATGAATAGTTTGATAATAGTGATCATTAAGAAATATAGGTAGGTTTTTCAATTGAAGGTTGCACTTTCTTTTACCAACGCTGATTAAATTTGAAATCAAAAATGATTTCAATTAAATTTGCAAAATGTAAGACGAAAGTCATTCATTTAATCTAAAAATGTCGATACAGCAGACGAGTGGAGTGATTGCCAGCCAACATTAAAAGGATCGAAACGTGAAACGTAGGTATTGGATCAATAGCTGATGATGTCACCAATACTAAAATGTAGCTACTTCTGTTAGTATGATTAAAGAAGTGTGCAGTATCATCAAACATTTTTTCAAAGTATTAGTTTGTATATACCGCATTTCATAATCAAACAATCGACAGTAATAATAATTGCATGCCCAGTTTGAGCAATGATACTCTAACTTGATGGGGAACCGATGATTTATGAAAGCCTCAAAAACCTTATGAATTCTATTCTCGGGTCAATCTGAGCCGCGCTCTAAATGTTTGCATATGATGGGCACTTTTCCTGATATTGACCTCTGCAGTAAACATTAATTGGAGATAATTGTAATTTTGAGGGGTATATCAATAGTATTAAGATCGTTTGCTGTCATATGATAAAAGCTGAACAAAATTTCCATTATTAGTATTGCATTCGGGGCTACCTCATTTGGTTGCCTTTGCGTTGCGCATCGTTATATATCACGAAATGAGGTAAGAAATTTTATAGAAGAATGTGAATATCGACTCGTCTCTGTATTGTCTACAATTCAGAATTCAAATTTGGTTATCCGTACCTTCTACATAATGATTTAATTTTTATCACTCTGTTCGTTCAAATAAAATAAAATACAGATTAATGATCGGCGAGCAGAGCGACCAATCTGGAAATTGGTCGTTTATTTGAAAAAACAAGTCTTCTATTGTTTAATTCTTAATAAGACTAAATTATTAAATGAGTTATTGCATAAATGACTTTAGGATCAATTATTATAACAAATTTCGTAATATGTCTTCCTTTTATTGCAGCAAAGGCACACATCCACCTCAAATTACGCTCTATTCAAATGACCTATAGTCCTTATTCATCATCTGTTATTTATTAATCAATTCATAAAAATTGATTTTTATTTTTATATTTTAAAATTATTAAAAATCATCACAATGTAATGGACTAAAATTCATGCTGGGTTATTACGAAAATCAATTTGAAAGTTGCCTATCATACACTTTGCTCTGCATGTTCAAGTAAAATGTACGAGTTCTTAACGTAGGCTACATAATAAATGGACTAATTTCTCAATAGGTTAATTTGTAACCCTGAAGATAAAGCCTTACATATTTTAAATTAAAAGACTATGTCACTTTGTATGCTAATTTCAATATAGAATATAGTCAACCTCTCCGTATATCAATTACAAACACAAACTTAAATTAATTTTAATTCACAAGAAAATTTTTATTTCAACTTTTGAAATTTTTATTTTATTGAAAATCAACACCGAAAAAGACTTCGTCTTTGTAAAATCAAAGAGACAAATAAAAGGTGTTCCAATGGGTGGTAATAGTAGCCCAATTATAGCTGACTTGTTTTTAAGCTTTATAGATTAAATCAGCTAACTGAGTCTACGTATTGTTATATAATTATAAAATAAACAAAACATAATAATGCTAAATCAAAATTTAATAATTAAATAATAAAATTAATAATTGTTTTTAGATTTTCTATAATTTAAATCAAGTTAAAATCAAAAAATAAAATTTAAAATAAACGTCATTTTTATGAATTGACTAATAAATAACAGACGTTGTATCAGAGCAAGAATTAGAGGTCATCAGGAGGAACTGCTATGCTATCAGGTTTCGGCCCCTAACTCCTCTACCCAACATAGCAGCGGGGCCAAATACATGCTAATGATGTATTTCCTCTGAAATAACTATCTAGTATCTTATTCTAATACAAAGTATATTATTTATTATCCATCCATAAAAATTTGCCACTTAAGAGTTTTAATTTATTCTTTATATTATTGTGTTGATTTATATATTTTACTATTTTCTGCTTGATGTTATTTTTATAGTAACCTAGTTTAAAATATGTATCTATTAAATTATTTAAATGATTTTGAAGAAAGCCAATATCATTACATATTGTTGCAATTCTTAAAATTTCATTATTTAATGTATTATATTTTATATTATATGGTATGCATGAATGCTCATGCAAAAATATGTTTCTTGTAAATTTAAATATGTCATCTTTACGATATAAATAAAGAGTAGTTTTAGTTAATGTTAATTTAATGTTCATATCTAGATATACACCTTCTTTATCATTAATATTGGTTTTGTTAAGAATAAGGCTTTCTGGATAAATGTGCTCACTAATTGAATAAAAATTATTAGAATTAAATACACATATATCATCAATGTATCGAAACATATATTTCATATATTTATATTGTTTAGATTTAGTTTTTACACAGTTATGAACAAATTCATATTCTATAAAGCTTAAAAACAAGTCAGCTATAATTGGGCTACTATTACCACCCATTGGAACACCTTTTACTTGTCTAAATATAGATGTCCCTACTTTTAAATAATTTTGATTTATCAAAATATTTAAGGATTCTATTAATTCAATTTTATCCATATATTTATATTTATTTGATGGTTTAATTTTTGTTAGATAGGCGTTATAATTATTATAACATATATATATATGTATATCTTTTTCCGAATATAAGGTTAATTAATTTTACTAACGCTTCTTTAATATCTACTAAATCTAGATTTGTATAAAGCGTACTAAAATCGCATGTATTTATATTTTGAAAATTTATTCCTTTTGTCTGTTCTAAAAATTCTTTTGTAGAATAAATACTGAAATAGTGTTTTATACCAGTATTAATTTCGATTACCTTGCAATATTTTTTAAAATGTGCTTTAATTACTTTAAGTATTTTATTCATATAGACAGAAAGTGGTTTTAATGTACATTTAAACGCACTACATATGAACCTAGGTTTTATTGGATTTTTGTAATTTTGGATTCCAATATAATATAGGTATAGTTTTATTATCTAATTCAACCTTTATACCCTTTTTATCCATTATAGAATAGTGACTTGTAAAAATTGTTTCTAAACTCAACTCACTACTGTTTAAAAAATAAATTTAAAATAAATTGAAAATATAACTGTTTAAAAAATAAATTTAAATTATATAAAGATATAAAATATATGTTCAGATACATTGATGATATATGTGTATTTAAATTTAACAATTTTTATTCAATAATCAAACAAATTTATCCAGGTAGCCTCATTCTTAATAAAACCAATATTAACGCTAAAATTCATGCTTGGTTATTACGAAAATCAATTTGAAAGTTGCCTATCATACACTTTGCTTTGCATATTTAAGTAAAATGTGCGAGTTCTTAACGTAGGCTACATAATAAATGGAATAATTTCTCAATAGGTTAATTTGTAACCCTGAAGATAAAGCCTTACATATTTTAAATTAAACGATTATGTCACTTTGTATGTTAATTTCAATATAGAATATAGTCAACCTCTCCGTATATCAATTACAAACACAAACTTAAATTAAGTTTAATTCACAAGAAAATTTTTATTTCAACTTTTGAAATTTTTATTTCATTGAAAATCAACACCGAAAAAGACTTCGTCTTTGTAAAATCAAAGAGACAAATAAAAGGTGTTCCAATGGATGGTAATAGTAGCCCAATTATAGCTGACTTGTTTTTAAGCTTTATAGAGTATGAATTTGTATATAACTGTGTAAAAACTAAATCTAAATTATATAAAGATATAAAATATATGTTCAGATACATTGATGATATATGTGTATTTAAATTTAACAATTTTTATTCAATAATCAAACAAATTTATCCAGGTAGCCTCATTCTTAATAAAACTAATATTAATGATAAAGAAGGTGTATATCTAGATATGAACATTAAATTAACATCAATAAAAACTACTTTTAATTTATATCGTAAAGATGACATATTTAAATTTACAAGAAACATATTTTTGCATGAGCATTTATGCATACCATATAATATTTAAAATAAACCATTAAATATAAATGAAATACATTAAATACATGAAATTTTAACAATTGCAATATCCGTTGAGCAAATTGTGTTATGTTTTTATTAAGTAGCCTTCTGTAAAATTCAAAAATTTGATAAAGTAAATATTAAATATTAAATTTAATATTTAATATATTAAATTTAACAAAATTTATAGTGAATGAAACGCTTAATCATATATTTATCATACATATATTTATCATATATATTATAGTTTTGGGAGTTATATCCGTGTTGCATGTTTCTTATCTAATTGCGAGATTAAACTGTTGTATGTTTTGCAATTTATTGTTTTTTTGAATCAAATCGACAGGCGGAACAAGCAATTCTATTTTATAAGAAGGATGGATACGTTGTTGGAATTTTACTTTGGAATATAATGGGTCGACTTCGCGTTGCTAGACAAGTAAAATTTACTGTTTGCAATTTCTCGATTATGCTTATTATATTTAGATTTTATATGAACGACACTTGAATCCTAATTTGAAAGAACTTACACGGCGTATAATGAACCATGATGAATCAGATTTCATTAATTCCAAGAATGATGACACGGAAGAAAGTGATGAAGCAAATGCAGCTTCCGTTTTCAAATAACTTTTGTTGGATACAAAATCAAAATTTAAATTGTAAATAAATTTTTCTTTTGAAATAGTAACATTTTATTGAGCAAAATAAAAGTCACCTTTAAAAGTTCATTTACAATAAAAAGAAAAATTAATGTTTCTTTATGTATAATACGTAAAGTTTGATATTTAATATTTTTGTTTTTAATATTTTTGCTTATGTATTTAATAAACTGAAAACATTTATTAACAACCATATTTTAATAATCCGGTTAGACTCAAGCCAAGAAGTCGGCGATAAAATGAATAAGAAAAATAGAGTTAAAATATAAATAGATTAAAAAATCTATTTAAATATATAAAAATAGATTTATATATTTTAAAAATAGATTAATATATATAAACAATTAGAAATATTAAAATAACTTTTAAGAGATAATAAACTAAAATATTTTTGTGAAGATATAAGAAGTTTTTCTAAAGATATTATTTGTTCAATGAATCGAAGATTAATTAATTATTATAACGACTATGATAGGCTAAGTTGTATAATAGACAGTTATTGTAATACAAAATACTATAATCGTACAATAAATGTTAATAATAACAATAGAAAATATCATAAACTTCATTAATAAATGTATAGATAACATAAATATAGCCGGACTTTTAAATAATTCTAAAAGTAAAGAAATAATAGGGTCAGATTTAAATAAATATATTCCTAAAATAAGGTATAAACTCCTACCACCATTAGGACGAAAAATTTGTAATTATAATAAAGAATTAAAATCAATATGTAACGATAATATTAGAAACATAATGGAAACATAATGCAATTGTAAAAGTCTTAATTTTGATAAAATAAATGAACATATATGTACCCATAATCTAGAATTAATTGAAAATTGTGAATTAAGAAAGCTGCTATCAAAAGGGTATAAATATAAATTGAATAATAATAACGAGAAAAATAAAATTTACAATTCATAACTGTTTAAAAACTAAATCTAAATAATATAAATATATGAAATATATGTTTCGATACATTGGTGATATATGTGTATTTAATTCTAATAATTTTTATTCAATTAGTGAACAAATTTAAAATATTAAAAAGATATGTATATTTATGAACAATTAGAAAAATATTAAAACAACTTTTAAGTGATAATAAGCTAAAAGATCTTTATGTAAATATAAGAAGTTTTTCTAAAGATATCATATGTTCAATAAATCAAAGATTAATTAACGACTATGATAGGCTAAGTTGTATAATAGACAGTTATTGTAATACAAAATACTATAATCGTACAATAAATGTTAATAAAGACAATAGAAAATATACATTAACCATAAATTTCATTAATAAATGTATAGATAACATAAATATAGCCGGACTTTTAAATAATTCTAAAAGTAAAGAAATAATAGGGTCAGATTTAAGTAAATATATTCCTAAAATAAGGTATAAACTCCTACCACCATTAGGACGAAAAATTTGTAATTATAAAAAAGAATTAAAATTAATGTAAGATTGGTATTAGAAACATGGCAAAAGTCACAATTAACGTCACAATATTAAAGTCTATATTATTAA